>JAJIBD010003780.1:0-149958 GCA_021461705.1 Cryptotis parvus | reverse complement strand
AAAAAAAAAAAAAGAATAAGAAGCTTTCAAGGATGATTCATGGCTAGAAGGAATAGAGATAGGATTCAAACTCAAAACATTGGGTCTTAATTTGTTATATGATACTGCCTGAAAATCTTATTTGCATTTTTTTTTTTTGCTTGTTTTTGTTATGGGGTCACACTGGTGTTCAGAAAGATACTCAGGACTTACTCCTGGCTCTGTGCCCAGGGATCACTCCTGTCAGGGCTTGCGGACCTATGTGTGGTACTGTAATCAAACTTGGGTTGTTGAATGCAAGGCAAACACCCAACCCACTGTAGTATGGCTCTGTCCTGAGAATCTTGGATTCTGAATTTGAATGTCATATGTCGTGCCCAACATGTTAATTTTTCACCAGGACCAACTGAACTAACTTGATTCTCTTTGCCATTAATAAATTAATAGACTAGATTTCAGTAGCTCGTCACTTCCTGAATAGTATTTGGCCAAGAATAATAAAAAAAAAAAAAGGCATGATTTGCTACTGCTTTGATTTAGGGGAAATGACCCTTGCTCCATTCAGCCCAGAAAAAAAAAAATGGGTCATGAATTGGATTAAGTAACAAAGAAATCAAAGAACAAAATGAAAATGGAAAGTATTTACCAATTTTTAAAAATTCTTCAAAACATTTTTGTGGTTTTGGTTAACACCTGGTATTCAGAGCTTACTCATGGTTCTGTGTACAAAGATTTCTCCTGGTGATTCTCAGGAGATAGTGCAGTGCCGGGATTTAATCTGGATCATTGTGTGAAAAGCAAACACCTTATCTGCTGTCCTGTGTCTGCAGCCCTAAAAAAAAAAATTGTTTCAGACTAGTATAAATATGTGTTTTTTTCCCCTGTATTTTGCTTCCTGCTGCTAAATAGGAAGAGGCCTGTATTCTTTGTAGATTGGAGCCCTGTTGTAAATCATGCAAAATCTTTAGGGGGCAGCAATGAGTAGGAAATGTTTTGAGTTCTGCTTACTGTGCCTGTTACCTTACAGAGACTACATTCATCAGTAAATATTTTCCATTCCCTGGGTCCATCAGAGGCTGGGATTTTAGCAAGCAGAGTAATTTCATTTTAAAAGGGGGACTGAGAAGGAAAGATTCCTTGTCTAGTTTATAACAGTGTGCATGATATTTGTAGGGTGCCTGTATCTTATAAGTTCAAAATAATGTTAACCTTGAAAGCAGGTTCAAACTAACAACTATTTTTATAAACAACATTTAAAAAAATGCCATACTTCTTAGACCTTATAAATGATTTCCTTCAAGAAGCTAATTTTCTAATGGTAAGTTATTAACTAATCTTTTAAGTATTCACACTCATTTAAAATACTTAATACTGGGGTTGCAGCGGCATATGCAGTGTGTAGGGCGTTTGGTTTTCATGCTGATGACCCGTGTTTGATCCCAAGCATCCCATATAGTCCCCAAGCACTGCCAGGAGTAATTCCTGAGTGCAGAGCCAGGAATAACCCCCTGAGTATCGCCTGGTGTGACCTAAAAAAGAAAAAAGAATTAAATAAAGAAATAAAATACTTAATTCTGTTTCTCAATTTAGAATTCTCAGTATTCTTTTGCAAGTAGTGTGTTCTCTCATTGCTCCTGTTCTTTTCTCCTCGTAGATGTTTTCACTAATAACCATTTCCCTTCTCATATATATCAGTTTTATAGGATGCATTAAAATTTTTTTATATTTCTCCAAAATATAAAAAATATAGGATATAGGACACATGATTCTTACTTTTTTTTTATTATACCACCGTGAAACATACAATTACAAAGGTGTTCATAATTGGTTCTTGGTAATACAGTATTCCAGCACCCATCCCTCCACCAGTGCCCCATTCCCACCACCAATGTACCCCACCCCTCCCGCCCACACCCATGCTGCCTTAATAGCAGGTACCCCAGTTTCCTCTCTTTCTCTCTCTATCTCTCTCTGTCTCTGCATCTCTCTCCCTCTTATTTTACACATTGTGGCTAGCCCTGCAGATATTTAGAGTTTATCACTTAAGTCTCTTTGTGTATATTCAATGGTGAGTTTTAATCTGCCATTACCATTTCCCCACATTTAGTAAAACACTGGTATCTATTTATGTCGTATTAATGAATGCAGTCATTCTATATCTGTCCTTTTCCTTCTTGACTAATTTCACTCAGCATGATATGATCATATGGTTTTTATTTTTCTTTTTGTTGATATGATGTATTATGTTGATTGACTTGCGGATGTTGAACCATCCTTGCATTCCCGGGATGAATCCCACTTGGTCATGGTGTATAATCTTTTGGATGACTCTTTGGATTCTATTTGCTAGTATTTTGTTGAAGATCTTAGCATCTGTATTCATTAGGAGATTGGTCTGTAGTTTTCCTTTTTTGTGACATCTCTGTCTGCTTTGGGTATCAGGGTGATATGTGCCTCATAAAAGCTATTTGGGAGTGTTTCTGTTTCTTCAATTTGCCGGAAGAGCTTTAAAAGAATTGGGAGTAGGTCCTCTTTAAAGGTTTTGTAGAATTCACTGGTGAATCCATCTGGACCTGGGCTTTTGTGTTTGGGGAGACTTTTTGATTACCGATTCTATTTCCTCGATGGAAAAGGTTTGTTGAGGTATTCCAAATCTTCTTGTTGCAGACTTGGGAAGCTATAGGAATTCAGGAATTTGTCCATTTCTTCTAGGTTTTCTTGTTTTGTGGCGTACAGGCTCTCATAGTAATCTCTGATGATCTTTTGAATTTCTGTGGTTTCTGTTGTGATGTCCCCGTTTTCATTTCTATTCTATTTATTTGGGTTCTCTCTTTTTCCTTTTCTTACAAGTCTTGCAAGTGGTTTGTCAATCTTGTTAATTTTTTAAAGAACCAGCTTTTGGTTTCGTTGATCTTCTGGATTGTTTTTTGACATTCCATCTCATTGATTTCTGCTCTAAGTTTTATTATTTCTTTCTTTCTGCTTGGGTTGGGTTCCTTTTGTTGATCACTCTCTAAGATCTTAAGTTGTGAAGTCAGACTGTTTATGATGGCCTTTTCTTCTGTTCTGATGAATGCTTGAAGAGCTATGAACTTGCCTCTTAATACTGCTTTCGTTGTATCCCACAAGTTCTGGTAATTCGTGTCTTCAGTCTCATTTGTTTCCAGGAATCTTTGGATTTCCTCTTTGATTTCTTTTATGACTTGCTGGTTGTTCAGCAGTGAGCTGTTTAGTTTCCAGGTACTTGGTATTGGTCTCCGTTTTTGTGTGCAATTAACTTCTGTTTTCAGTGCCTCATGGTCTGAAAAAATAGTTGGCACAATTTCTATCTTCTTGATTTTATGGAGGTATGATTTATGGCTCAGCATGTGATCTATTTTGGAGTATGTTCCATGTGCACTGGAGAAGAAAGTGTATTGAGCTTTTTGGGGATGAAATGCCCTGTATATGTCTACCAGCCCTCTTTCTTCCATCTCTTCTTTTAGGGCCAGTATTTCCTTGGTAAGTTTCAATCTTGTTGATCTATCCAGGGTTGATAGAGCAGTGTTGAAGTCTCCAACTACAATTGTGTTGCTGTCAATGTCTTCTTTGAAGTCTATTAGTAGTAGTTTTAGGTATTTTGCTGGCCCCTCGTTGGGTACATATATGTTTAATAGCGTGATTTCTTCCTGATATATGCATCCCTTGACTATTAAGAAGTGACCTTCACTGTCCCTTCTGACCTTCTTCAGCCTGGAAGTCTATGTTGTCAGATACCAGTATGGCTACCCCAGCCTTTCTGGATGGGTTGTTTGAATGAAGGATTGTTTTCCAGACTTTAATTTTGAGCCTATCTTTGCTCCAATTGTTCAGGTGTGTTTTTGAAGGCAGCAGAATGTCGGATTCAATTTTTTGATCCATTGTGCCACTCTGTGTCTCTTAACTGGTGCATTTAGACCATTGACATTGAGAGAGATTATTGTCATGGGATTTTGTGCCATCTTTCTGAATAGGTTGGTTGTTCTTTTGGGTTATGTCTCGTCTTATAGTAGATCTTTCAGTCCTTTTAAGGTTGGTTTTGATTTTTACAAAGTTCCTAAACTGTTGTTTATCCAAGAAGTTGTATACCTGTCCTTCAAATCTGAGCGAGAGTTTAGCCGGATAAAGAATTCTTGCTGAGGCATTCATTTCATTAAGTTTTTTTACTATATCCCACCACTGCCTTCGGGCTTGGAGGGTGTCTTCTGAGAAGTCTGCTGAAAGTCGAATGGATGCTCCTTTGTATACAATTTCCTTCTTTGATCTTGCTGCCTGAAGAATTCTGTCTCTGTCTATGGTATCCATTACTTTGACTAGGATGTGTCTTGGGGTCTTTCTATTGGGGTCTCTTCTTGCTGGTACGCTCGGGCTTCTTGGATCTGGATGCTTTCGTCCTTTAACTCGGGAACTTTTCAGCCAGGATGTTTTTAACTGTTTTAATTTCCTTGGGGTTACTTTCCTGTCCCTCTGGGACTCCTATGATTCTTATGTTGTTCCTCCTGGCTTCATCCCATTGTTCTCTGTTTCATTGCTGATCCATTATCTGGTCTTTTTTTCCATCTTATGTAGATCTCTGAGTGCTTTCTGCAGCTCATCTTCAGTCTCACTGATTCTCTCTTCCGCTGCTGTCATCCTACTATTCAGAGCCCCGATTGTGTTTTTCATTTCATCTACTGAGTTTTTAAGCGATGATATTTCTATTTGCATGGTTCTCATTTCTGCTCTCATTTCCTCCCGTAGTTTATTGACAGCCCTTTCAACTGCTTCGTTTATGTTCTCCTGTATTTTATTGGACATCTGCTCAATTTTTTTCGTTGAGCTCCTTAAGCATCCTACCGATTTCTTCTCTAATTTCATTGTCAGAGAGACCATGCACATCTGTATTCTTTTTTGAGTCTTCAGGGTCGATTCCTTCATCTGTTCTTCGAGCTGGGGATCTGCGTTGTTTCCCCATGGTGTTGTGGTGTTCAGGGATAGATTCCTCTGGTGTACTGTTTCTTTTTCTTGAGGGTATTACCTTCCCTTGGTGTTGAATTTCCTAGTTTTTCTCTTAATAAGCGGCTGCGTTAGCGGCCCGCCAGCCGCCCGCCAGCCGCCACACCCCCCAGGGGAGGTTACTGAGGCGGAGTCAGGCCAGTGTGAGAGTTCAAAATGACCGTTTACTTCCGGTTCCGCTCGGACTTCTGGGGGTTGTAGTTCCACCTTCTGCCAAGACCTGGGGCTCTACCACGGCCCCAGGTGCCCACCCAGCCAGCCGCACACCCCAGGGAGGTTACCTGAGGTGGAGTCAGGCCGGTGTGAGAGTTCGTGGCTCGATTCTTACATTTTATAAGCAAATATATTACAGCAATAAAATGTATAAGATTTGGTTTATAAAGAATGCTAGTTGAAGAAATACAGTATTTGGCATGTACATAAAACGTAGGCTGTCTTTTTTCTGGCCTCTTTCCTAAAATAGACCACAGTGTCTGTTCACAAAATAGGCATTCAGGCATGTTTTAATGAAAGGAATTATATAGTTAAATTCTACATTAGAGTGAGCACTGGTATTTTATGCTCTCTATGAGAAAATTAAACTCAAAAGCAGTATGGGAACTGGTTTCCTTGTAAGGAATATTAAACAGAAAAAAATAAAAAAAAACCAGCATCATGGGGCCAGAGTGATAGCCCAGCGGGTAGGGTATTTGCTTTGCACGTGGCCGGCCCATGCCGGCCCGGGTTCAATCCCTGGCATCCCATATGGTCCCCTGAGCACCGCCAGGAGTAATTCCTGGAGTGCAGAGCCAGGAGAAACCCCTGAGCATTGCCGGGTGTGACCCAAAAAAGAAAAAAAAAAAACCCAGCATCATGGACGTTGTGGATATGAATTTCTGTACTACCTTTGTGATTAATTATTAGAAATGTCTAAGCAAGGGAAGAGGAAAAGGTAAATGTATTTAGAGAAGAGGAGTTGTGAACATAAATTAAAAGGCGTAATCAATATGTTTGGGGTGTGGTGGCATTCTTTGTGCTGGGCCCCTCCTGACTATGCTCAGGGGTCACTCTTAACACTTGTACTATCTTTACAGGCCCTAGACAGCATTTGTAAGTGAGTCAGTACTAGAAATAACTTAGCTTTATTTTTGTTTTGGGGTCACGCCACGCAGTTCGAAAGGCTTACTCCTGGCTCTGTGCTCAAGGTCACTCCTTGAAGGCTCTGGGGGCCTTATGGATTGTTGGGGATAAAACCCAGCTCAGTGTGAATAAGGCAGTGACCTACCCCTGCTGTACTACAGCTCTGGCCCTGGAATAATTTTAGAGAGTGGGTTGTCACTTGTCACTTGTCTTTGCGTTGTTCATTAGTTTGCTTCGGTGGGCACCAGTAACATCTCCATTCGTTGGGAATGAGGTCCATTATTGTTACTGGACCATTATGTTTTGGCATATTGAATATACCACGAGTTGCTTGCCAGGCTCTGCCGTGGCTCTGAGTTCATCCCAGGGCGCCCAGTCTTTTTCTGTGTTAGACCATCAACCTTCCAGGGCCCCCGGGCAGAGATCTGGGTGTAGACAAGCCTGTCTCCTGTCTGCCACCTTCTGACACAGCCAGGCACCACAGTCACACCTGAAACACCTCGAGTGACAGGAGAGTGGTTTAGAAATCCAAATGTTATGTACTAGTTTGTTGAGTCCAAGGTGTGATCTACTTTTAGTTTTGAATTTTACCTTTATGACCTTATAGTTTTGCCTCTTAATGGGCTCATTAAGGGAAGGTACTATTATGTGGCAAAGATAAATTTCACAATATGTGGAAGATATTTAGGCATTCAGTAGGTCTGACTTCTGTCTTGATAGTGATGAAGAACTGAAAGAACAGAATGGAGCCAGAGAGACAATATAGTGGGTAGGGTGCTTGCCTTCCATGCAGCCAACACGGATTAAACCCTGGTACCCCATTACGTTCCCCTGAGCTTGCTAGGAGTGATCCCTCTTTGTAGAGCCAGGAGTAAACCATGAGCACTGCTGAATTTGACCCCCAAACAAAAATACATAAATACGTGACAGATTAGAAGTAACAGAGAAGAGCCTGGGATCTCCCTGGGGTGTGTGTTCCAGGCTGAAAGCTGATAGAATCTGGCAGTACTGCTGACTTCTTGAATGGAGAAAATAGCATTTGGATTTGGAGAGGCTGGAGTGACTAAAATTTGTGAGGCAAAATCATGGAGGGTAGTTGATATACTTGATCACTTGACATCCCGTTATTCATCGATTTGCTCGAGCGGGCGCCAGTAACATTTCCATTTGACCCTGTCACGTGCCAGTGCAGCCTAATGGCATCTGCTTGCTTCAGGAATACAAAGAAGTTGATATACAAAAAAAAAAAATGGATAGAGAGTTGTGACTTCCCTCGGATCTTTAACTTAGTACTAGGATCTGTACTTGGATGGGACCATACAGACTACCATAGCCTAGGCAAAGAGCCGCCAAAAAGAATCTGAAAGCTGAGCTAACAAAGGTATCAAAAATCGTTTATATTTGAATCAGAGAGGAAAACTCATAGGGTATTGACTAGAATCCTCAGAAGGGCATTGTTCAGGAGTGGGGCCAAATTGACGGAGTAAAGTTACTCTGGACGCATGGTGATAAAGTCTTAGGAATAAGGCTTATCTTGCTTAAAATATGCAAGGCCTGGCACTCTTCATCACACCATGTTTGATCCCCGTCAGACCCCTGCCACCAACATCACTCTGGAGAATAGTGGGGGTGCCAAGCCCCTCTCCAGCTGCAGAGTGTGGGCCTCATGGGGGGGATCAGCCAAGAAAGTTGATGCGCAACCAAATAACTTTATTGTGTAATAGAGTATACCTAACAATATTTAAAGGAAGATTGCAAATTCTAATAATAACAAAATCAGTTACTGAAAACCAGTGTTAAAGAGGAAAATAATGAAAGCAATTAGTGAAGAAAAGGTGATGAGACTATTCTGTCAGAATTCCTGATAGTGGATAGGGTGCTTGCCCATGACTGACCCAGTTTGATCCCTGCCATCCCATATGGCCCCACCAGGAGTGATCCCTAAGCATAGAGCCAGGAATAAGCCCTGAGTACTGCTGGATATGACCCAGAAACAAGCAAAACAATTCAAAAGGACAGAACCACTTTGTAATTACATTTTAACTAAGTGGGTGTGGAGGAGGAGGAGGAAGGAACTTGTCAATCTAAATTCTATACCTAGCAAATACATCTTCTGAAAAAAAGAGGCGCAGGGGCTTTCTACTTGCTCAAACAAACAGATGTTGACAGAATTTTTTCACAAACATCTGCACTATAAAAAGGAAGAGGTATCATAAATGCTAACAGAAATGATCACAAACAGATATGTAGTATGAAAAAGGAGGTATTATGCTGAGTAGAATGAGTCAGGAAAAGGATAGACAGAAAATGATCTCACTCATATGCGGGATATACAGAAACATAGTAGGGGAATAACTAGTACCTCATGACAATAGAAACAAAGAACAGGAGAACTGGACCTCAGTGGGCAGCTTGTCATGGTTGGGGAAAGGGACTGAATAGGTCAGGGAGGGGAGCACTACGACAGTGATAGAGGAAAGTGGTCAGTCTTGAGGAGGACTGGTGCTGAAAGGCAGCAAAGTGATATGCATGATACCCTATCAGTAACAGTATTGGAAACCTCCGGGCTAATAAGAAAAAAGGAAAAAAAATCCTGCCTTTGAGGCAGGCCAGGAGGGAAGTGGACACTGGTTAAGGGATTAGTATTAGGGACGTTTGTACATCTAAAACTCAGTTATGAGTCATGGTGATTACATTTAAAGAATTATTAAATAAAAAAAAAGTTAGTCTACATAAATGAGTAGCAGTGGGAAAATGAGCAGTTTTTAGTTTTGCCGAAATTAACTATGCAGAGTAAAGAAAGCTATTGTGGATTTTATAACATGTAGAATTGTGTGTGTGTGTGTGTGTGTGTGTGTGTGTTCAGACTACAGTTTTACACAATTATATGAAGAGGTGTGATCATAGAGCAACCATTGAAAGTAAAACAAGAGGTTAATTGAATAAGCCAAATTCCAGAGGAAGACAGGAAAAGAAAAAAATAAGTTTTATAAAACTAGTGAGATTGAAAAAAGGGCAGGATACTAAATTTCAGCTTGACTGTATCATTGATCATGTTCGATGTGAATAATGTTAATTCACACTGTGATCCAATAGAAATATATGAGCCACATATATGATATAAAATTTTCTAGTAGTTACATCAAGAAAATCAAAATAGGGGCCAGAGTGATAGTCTAACAGGCAGGGTGTTTGACTTGCACACGTTTGACCTGACTTTAATACCCAGCATCCTATCTGGTTCCCCAGCACTGCCAGGAGTCATCCCTGCGTGCCAAGCTAGGACGGACCCCTGAGCATCACCCAGTATATCCCCAAAACCAAAAGTAAATAATTTTTTTTAACATTTTATTATACCACCGTGAGATATACAATTAAAACGTTGTTCACGCTTGGGGGTTTCGGTCACACAGTGTTCCAGCACCCCGCCCTCCACCAGTGCCCCTCAACCACCACCCATGTCCCCAATTCCCTCCCAGTAAATAATTTTTTGATAATTTTAATTTAATAGTATTTTAATCTGTTATTTTGGCAGGCAACATATTAAAACATTCTGAGGTGTTTCGCTTTATCTTTTTAAACTTTTACACTTAGAACAATTTATAACACAATTTGGATTAGTCATTTCAAGTGCTTAATAGTCACATCTATCTAGGAGCTCCCGTGTCGAGCAATGTTGATTTAATATCTAATTTAAGCAGATTTTCAGATTGGATAGCAAAGTTGTCTAGAAGCAAGTTTAATGTATTTTGGAAGGGGACTCAAGTGGTGCTTAGAGGGGTGAGGGCCACTCCCAACAGTACTCCCAGCTGGGCTTGCGGTTTCAGTGATACAGCCTGAAAAAGTGGTGCTGTTCTGGCCCTGCAGTGCTGGGGACTATCAGGACTTCACTCTGTGATGCTCAGTGGGCCAGGTGGTGGGGGCACATTCAAGGCAGGCACCTTGACCCTATTCTAAGTTCCATGGCCCCAAGAAACTTTGTTTTGTTTATTTTGGAGCCAGATCCAGCAGTGCTCAGGGGGTTACTCTTGGCTTTGCACTCATAGTGGTGCTTGGGGTGCAGGGATGCCAGGGATTGAAATTGGGTCAGCCATGTGCAAGGCAAGCATCCTATCCACTGTATTATCTCCAGCCCTGAAAAAATTTTTAATTGAATTTTATTATTGAGGTAATTGTGATTCATAATAGTAATAATGTGTATACTTTGGGCATACAGAGTTACTGTAACACCACCAATAAAATGCCGAAAGCTCTCCACTGAAGTCATTAGGTCTGTTCTCATCCACCACATCTCTCCCCGTCCTCCACTTCATATCCTCAGTACCTCAGCTCTGTTGTTAGAGAACAAAGGAAACTGCTTTTAAATACAAAGACAGGTTAAAATTAAAAGGATAGAAAATATATGTGTGTATGTATAATATGTATGTATATATATATACGTGTGTGTGTGTGTGTGTGTGTGTGTGTGTGTGTGTGTGTGTGTACTGTGAAAACTCCAATCAAGAGAAAGGTGAAATACCTTTTTTTTTTTGAGGGGGCACACCCTTGGTGCTCAGGGCTCACTCCTGGCTCTGCACTCATTGATCACTCCCTGGCAGTGCACGGGATCATATCCATGTTTGGGATGGAACCCAGGTCAACTGTACCCACTGCTCTGTCACACTACCCGCTGTACTGCCACTCGACCCTCTAAATAGCTTTGAATAGCCAGTTAACCAAGTAGATTTTAGAAAAAGAAGGAATAGTTAGGAAGAGTTATTTCGTAATGGTAAATATGTAAATTCATTAAGAGTTCTGATGATACGCCCTAAATAATATCTACTTCTAATAATACACCCTCAAAAATAGAAGCAAATATAAGGGGGCTGGAGAGATAGTACAGGGTTAAGGCACTTATGTGTATACAGTTCACCCAGTTTGATCTCCAGTACCACACGGTCCCCTGAGCACTGGGTGTAGCCCTCGAGGTGCAGCGCTGGAGTCCCTGAGCACCCCAGGCTGGCCACCCTGGCATCAGAGAAGCACTAATTCTAAATCCCAGCATTGAGCTGCTGGGAGGGATCCTTATGCCTTCTGAGTATCACTTGGGAAAATCACCTTCCTAAAACAGAGCTGAAAGGAGAAATAGACAAATCTATAATTACTCTCAGATTTTTAACACTTTCATCTTAGCAATCAAGAGTCAGTAGAGAGAAAATCCTTAAGAGTGCAGAGGTCTGAAGCAGCAGACACATCCCATGTTCCCAGATGTTAGTGAGCAGAAAAGTTTACACACTTTGCCAGCTCTGTATCAAGAAATGGACTGATGCTGCATTTCTGTTTCTCCTAGCATCGTACCATACCTGTACTACTGATTCAAACGATGTATTGGGAAAAAGAAAAAACAAGTAGACATTTTTGGGGTCTGGTTCTACTTTGCAAACCCATATTCATTATTTCCAGTTGTTTCCAAAGTGCAAAAGTACTTGTCTATTGGAATACTGTATTTCTAACTTGACTCATTAGGGAAAGGCCTTATGCAAAAGTTTTATCACAAATATGAGTAAAGAGTATGCAAGAGAAATGAAGGTAGAAGCTAGAGAGTAGATTGTAGCTCACTGATGACACAGTTAGCCAGGCAGTTTTACTAATACCTATTTCGTAGGTTAGTATTGCAGAAATATCTTTCAAGCTATTCACCATTAAAGTAAGCTAGTATTTAGAGAAAGTATTTTTACTTAAATTGATAATGGAGAAGAAAGGAATAGTACTTTATAATGGATATACTAAAGTCATCCGAATAGTGTGTGAGATTTTTTTTGGTAGGGGGTTTTGGGAGCCACACTGGCTGTGCTCAGGACTGAACTCTTGACTGTACACTCAGGGATTACTCCTCATGGGCTTGGGAGACCATAGGGGTGCCAAGGAGTGAATCCATGTCAGTAAGGCAAGGCACCCTACTCACTATACTAGAATTCTGGCCCCTAAAGTCATCACATTTTAATACAGAATCAGGATCTGGAATCAGCATATTACTCTTTTATAACATTTTAATGTTTACAACATAAATCTTCAATGGAAATGGGAAATTGGTAATGATCAAAATTTTTTAAAAATGTTTAGAAGAAGCAGTTAAATCTAAGTAGTCCCCAATAAAGAAAGAAAATAATTTGTAGACTATTAAGTCCAATTAGACAAACAGCACAGGAAGTCGATTTTCCATAGGGAATTGTATAAAGGGGGGAGGGGAACCTTGAAAAAATTAGGTAAATTAATGATACACATATGCACTGATCACTATGAACTTTCGCATGTAGAATAAAACAAGAATAAATTTTTTTCAAATATTTTCAATGATTTTCCTCTTTGAAATGTTTACTAGAACTAATCACTGATAAATCAGAGATTTGAGTCACACGGAGAATAGTAATTACAGTTTTCATGACTCCATAAAATTCTCTTTCCTGACTTTTTCCCTGAAATTCTTAGCAGTAATGATTTATTACTTAAATTAGCAGATGATAAAACCCCCTAGGTACATGTTCACAGTGGAAATGAGCTTACTTCTTGCTTTCTATAATGTTAGGTTAAATCATTTGCGTGAGTGACCTTCTGACTTAGAATATTCAAGTTCTACCATTTGGTTAGTCTTTTGGGCTTTATGACAGACAAAAATAGATCTAATTTGAAAGTCAGGATGGGAAAGACCAGGTGAAAATTTAGAGATAAAATAGGAAAACTGACATTTCTTCCTTGAAAGTTGATTTGGTTTCTACTCAGGAATGCTCTCATATTCATAATGCTCTAGAAAAAACATTTTTTTTCTTGGTAAGCCAAGGGAAGGCATGTAATTAGGAATTAAAATTAGGAAGGACTTAAAGTTAAGACTTGATACTGGAAGGGAAACATTTTACTTCCAACTGCATCGAAAATAGTTTAACTAGCAAGAGAAAGATAAAAATGTTTAACTAGCAAGACAAAGATAAAAATGGCAACGGATCATTTATGTATTGTGGTAACACGCAGGAAAAAGATAAGAGTCCTTAGTTTGAAAGCATTGTAGACTCTTCATTTAAAGAGAAACTTTTTTTTTAGCTTCAACTGGCAGCTCTTGAAATAAAATCACAAAGGAACAAGCTACTATAAACAAACCACCCTCACCCCAAATAGGATTGCATAGACAAGCAGGCGCTCATGGCAAAGCAGCAGGAAGGATAGACACCAAGAGGGACAGAAAGCAAATAGAGGCAAGACAGACCAGCAGAAAGAGTTACAAGAGTGCCTGTCCATAGATGCTGGTGTCTTCACCAGACTTCTGCAGGGATAGGGCTATCTACTGCTTTTAGCTTCCTGTTTCAAGGAGAATCAGATAGTGCTATATAGAGTACATGCCCCACAAGTGGACTACAGGATTCTATGCCCAGCCTGGAAAACAAAATGGAAAAAGAGAATTCAAGAGCCTTTGGAGCTGAGGTGTATAAGCAGAAAGGCTCTCCGCCATTGGCGGGAGGGACCCTATCCTTCATAAAATACAAGCTCAGGCACTAATCCCCACTCTTGCATCTTAAACATTGTCATCCCTTCTCTCATTTCTTTTTCTTCATCTTCAGCCCTGTATAAGATGACATTAAGATCTTAACTTGTTTCTTAGTATGATTATATCTTGGCTGAATTGTAGCAATTTCCTTCCTTTGGGCAGAATTTGAAAACAAACAAATGCCCAATCAAAGAAACTTGAATCTAACTTGGGATTCAGTTTTCACATGTTCAGCTTTGGGCTGGGTGTAAGTGTGGGGACATTGAGCCCACCCAGCTCCCTCCTCCTGGGATATGGGGGAAATGAGAAAGAACTTATATCTAATTAACAGGCTGGCTTTGAGGAGGCCATTTCCCTCTCAAGAGGAGAAACGTTGTTTGGAGGCAGAACTAAAATTCCAGAAGAGGGATTCTCAGCGGAAGCACACTAACTGCTTATTGCCTGTTTTCACCTGGGATGATTTTTCGCTTTAATGTTGCTCTCATATGACACAGAGACAGAGACAGAGAGAGAAAGGGAGGAAAAGTAAAAAATGCCTGCTATAGAGCTGGGAGGGAGGGAATGTGGGAACATTGGTGGTGGGAATGGGGCACTGGTGAAGGGATGGGTGCTGGAACAGTGTATGACTGAGACCCAATTATGAACATCTTTGTAATTGTATATCTCATGGTGATATAATAAAAAATAAAAAAAAATAAAGTTACTCTCATAAAATAAAATAAAATGAAAAACATTTTTTTCCTTCACTTGTATTCTGGAAACCCTCTTTACTTAATTAAATAATTGTTGGTCTTGGAGGCTAAATCCAGAAGCGATAAGAAGTCACTTCTGTTGATGGTTGGAGGATTGAACCCAGAACCCATCTACAATGCAAACTCATGTGCTCAGGCTGTTGAGCTAGCACTCTGCCTCTGGAAATCTCTAAAAATAGGATAGTTGCATATACCATGATACTGATGTCATCCTCTTTTATTTATGATCTCTCTAGCGAAGGGCCCTGGGGGTGATAACTCGTGGTTTTCATATGCTTGGCTGTCCTTATCTTTGTCTTTCCACCTCACTTGGATTCTTATTGCCTGTTACAGTATATAATTCGTGTGCCTTATGGAAGATTTGGCTTTAACTATGATGGCAGGTAATCTTCCTGCCACTTGACCCCCTAGATTGAAGGGTTTAGCTTTATAACATTACCAGTGTTATTGGATGAGTAAAATGCTGGCGAAATTAGTCCAATATTCTGATTTTCTCTGACTCAAGTATATAGTTTTTGACTCAAGAAATATGCAGAGCAAAATTCTGTGCACTCTGCCTACATAAGCCCAGAAGCATCTTAGCACAGTATTTTTCAACTGGCTACCATATAGTCCCCTAACGGTTCCCAGGATATTTCAAGGAGGCCACAGGTGAAAGGTGTGTAAATAAAGGACCATGGCATGAGACTAGGGAGACATCAGATAGGATGGGGGTGGAGGGGGGTGCTGGGGAGGTGGCAGGGAGGCACAGGAAGGAAACATTCAGAACAAGTTAAGGGAAAGGTGGAAAGAAGTCAAAGAAAAATGGTGAAAAACACTGCTTATGCAGTTATCCTCTGTGTGGAATAGAATGAGTACATAATACCCTAATTGTATTTTAAATAATCATCCTTAGTAACCGAAGTTCTAGTAATTTTTGGAGTGTCATATAGAATTGTCTGCAGCATAAAATCTTCCGATCTGCTGGGCCTGTTGCTCAGTTTTGAATGCAGGCAAAATAGCATTTGTCTTCAGTCCTAGCCTCATCACCCCACAGCCACACTCCCAGTGCCCTTTCTAGTGGTTTCCCTGCAACTGCCTAGGCATCCTCATCTATAGACCCTTTCTCTAGTCTGGACCGTGCTCTGGTGGATTCCTGGCAGAATTCCCTACTGCCTACCCAGTATGTAGTTGACTACTGTTAAGCAGTAGCTCACTGCTCTGGCATCCTAGTGTGTAAATATTTGTCAAAGGATGGGGGTGTTTTCCCATTCCCCAAAAAAGCATTCTGAAAAATGTCCCTGTTTTCTTAGTCATATTTCCAAGCTGTGAATCAGTTAGCCCATTCATTCCTTGCAGTTAACAGACACTGGCTTGGTCTCAGCTAGCGACATAAAGTAAGTGTGTAATAGCTTCCAGCACAGAAATTTTCTAGCTTTAGTACCAAGGATTCCTGGATCTAAAGAGCCATAGATGACATGGTCGCCATTAGAGAGCACATTGTTTCATTAATAGGAAAGAATCAGATGTATCTCGTATATTGCATTTCAATTCTTTTATTCATACTTAATGTTGAAGATATGGGTAGAATCAACAAAAAATTAGAAAGAGAACATTTAAGAGGAAACTTTACTCTTAATATTCGTGATTTTCAGATCTCATGCTTGTGGGCTTTCATAAAAGAAAAATCCATGATTGGGGTCCAACTGAGAGTACAGCAGTACTGTGTTTGCCTTGCATGCAGCCAACCCAGGTTGCAATCCCTGGCAACCCATATGGTTCCCTGAGCATCGCCAGGTGTGGCCAGAAATAACGTGTCTGCCTCTATAAAGGTGACTTTTGCAGATCTAAGACTGTTTAGAGATTTTTTCCATTTTTTTTTTCAGTATAGCTAGTGGTTTATTCTGTGACTCAGTTCTACTTCAGATCAAGACAGTTCACCTCTGCATAATGGCTGAAAAAGGCAGTCTTTTACCATGGAGCAGTCTCCTATTTTAGTGCAAAACCACGTGGCCCAAATATAAGGTTTGAAATTAATCTTAGCTTTATTAACTGTAGGCTTTCTTTAATCCCCTTCCAGTTGTGATGCCTGGCAGTGCTCAGGCTTCATTCCTAATGGTACTCAGGAGATCGTATATGGTGCTGGAAATCGAAGCACAGTTAGCCGCAAAGAAAAGCAAGTGCCTTAACTGCTGTATAATCTCTTAGTCCTCTAGTCAGAATTGTATATAATGACGTGAAACTGTTGGGCATTGAAGTCTTTATTAAGAAGCATCAGTAGTATGTAGTGCAACAACACAACTATTTTGAAAGCCATTCTAATGTGTACAATTTCTTTCCACAGATCATCAATTTCTACATGAATATGCTGATGGAACGAAGTAAAGAGAAGGGATTGCCAAGTGTGCATGCATTTAATACGTTTTTTTTTACTAAGTTAAAAACAGCTGGTTATCAAGCAGTTAAACGTTGGACGAAGAAAGTAGATGTATTTTCTGTTGACATTCTTTTGGTTCCCATTCACCTGGGAGTGCACTGGTGTCTTGCTGTGAGTACCTCTTTGCCTTTTGATAAAACTTATGTTATTATAGTTATAAAATACACAGAGTGGTTGTAGTTCTTCATCTTTACTAGATTACTGAGCGAAAGAGTAAGTAGTATTCAGTTGGCTAAAGATTGGATAATCAATGAGCTCTCTGTGAAGCATGGGAGATGCTTTGAAGAAAGCTGTGGAATTTCCTTTTCTAGAAATATTTAAAAGGGATTTTATAAATCTAAGCCTACTCAAGGTGAACCATGGGGAGGAAAACTTCCTCATGATCCTGCCAACTCATATTCTGTGACTGTTATGTCCTGCCTAATCATGATTTGCCTTGCATGTTTGGTATTCTAATATTGTTTTTCTGACTCCTGAGAATAAAAATATATTAATAGAATAATATAAGTTACATTCCTCAGAAATAAATGTATTAAGTCATTTTAAAAAAGAATAAAGCCAGGGGCTGAAGTACAGCAGGTAAGGCACTTGCCTTGCACACAGCTATTCTGGGTTTAATTCCTGGCACCCTTCTAGTCCCCCAAGCTCTACCAGGAGAGCTCACTGGGTGCCGCTGAGTGTGACCCAGAAACGGGATGTGGGGGTAGGAGGAATATAAAACCGAAAGGAGGTTCTCCTGGTAAAGAAACCAGAATATTCTACAATCTTTCTGAAACTGTAGATAAGACCTAATGGAATCACTAGTCTCCAACACGGTTTCATATAGCAAATAATTTCCCTTTCTTGTAGATTAAGCTGGTATAATGCAAATTATTGATCAACTTTATCCTGAAGTCATAGAAAATTTGGCAAATAGTTCCAAATGCTTGGGAAGGATAAAGCTTCTCTGAAAAAAAGTTTTCTTGTTACAAGTACAGATATTTTTTTGTTTTCAGGTTGTGGACTTTAGAAAAAAGGATATTACCTATTATGACTCCATGGGTGGAATAAACAATGAAGCCTGCAGGATCCTCTTGTAAGTAAGGAATTAAGGAATAAGGAGCTTGGTGTCAGATGTATATTATGATGTGTTATTCAACTCCGTTCTTTCAACGCCTTCAATAGAATGAGAGAGGAAATTTCTATCTTAAGGAAGAATGGATAGTTTACATCTAAGTAAAATTGAGCAACCATGTTAGTGTCAAAAAACATGCCTTGGTGGGGACAGATACTGTTCTGGTGCACTAAATACCACAGTAAACATATATGTGTGAATATAAAACCTACTTAGAAATGATCTAATCCTACCTCCTAATTTTTTCAGATGATATTAAGACTTTGGGCCAGAATAGTACAGGGGTTAAGCCACTTTTTGTTATACATGGCCTACATTGGTTTGATACCTAGGACCCTGAGGATTGAGCCAGGAGTTAGTTCTAAGCTCTTCTGGTTATAATCCACCCCCCACCCCCCAAAAAAAAAATAATTCATGAACTGCAGAGATGGCTTTTGATACGACAGAGTCCTACTTCCCATATTCACTATGGTCATTTTGGGAACCAGGATGCAAATCTCTGTATGCCCCATCTCTGGTTTTGACCAGACACTCACTGTATCACTCTGGGGGTGAGAAGGAAGTAGGTAGGTTTCAGAACTTAAGCCTAATAAATAAACAAATAAATAAATAGATAGATAAATAAGTAAATAAATTTGTTTATTAAGAAACTTAATAAACAGGTAGCTATTCAGCACTTAAAGAAGAGTGCTTTATATGGATCTAGTCTTATATGTTGAATTGGATTGATTTTTTTTTGGTGTAAGAAATCAAGACTGAAGATACAGAGAGATAGTAGAGCAGGTACGGCTCTTGCCTCGCTTATGACTGACCCTGGTTCAGTCCCCAGCACCACATATGGCCCCTAAACACTGCCAGGAGTGACCTCTGAGCACAGAGCCAGAAGTAGCCTGAGTACCGTTGGGTATGGCCCAGCCCTTTACCCCACAAAAAGAAAAAAGTCTAACGATTATAAATAAGTACGTTGTAATACTATAAATCAATATTGTTAGAGAACTTTTTTTTTTCAAATAATTGGAGGCAGCATGGTTTACAGTACCATTAGTGGTATGGTTTCCTGCGTACAATGTTCCAGCACCGTACCCGACAGCCAGTGTTTGCTTTCCTGCACTGTGATCCCAGTCTCCCCGCCCCATCCTCCCCAACTGGTAAGCTTTCTACTTACCAGTTAAGAGAACCATTCTTATTTTCCAATAAACTGAATTCTAAAGGACCTCATAAACCAAGGGAAAGGGCAAAAGCTAGTATCTAAGGAGGAACAGCTTAAGGAGTGGAAATCAGAGAGAGACCATGTGTCTCTCAGGTTGGTAAGAGGGCCGTGAGGGAGCTTCAGAGGAAGCACAGTATTTTCCTGCGCTGCATTTTATACTGATAATCACTGCCCTGCATTTTCCTGCCCTGCATTTATACTGGTTTTTCCTCTGAAGTACAGATATAAACTTGATAAGGAGTGTCAACTACAGACAAGAGTAGTAACTGCCATGTAGAGCTCAAGCTCATTTTATTCTCTCCTAATTCCTTTAGACAATACTTAAAGCAAGAAAGCATTGACAAGAAAAGAAAAGAGTTTGACACCAATGGCTGGCAGCTCTTCAGCAAGAAAAAGCCAGGTACAGTTATGTTTAATTTTTAAATGTTTTTTTCTTAAGTGTGTTCAGTAGACCCAGGGGCCCTCCAGGTGATTTTCAGTCAACCCGACTGCCAGCAGCACAAGAACCCTGCTATGTGGAGTTACCCAGGGTATACCCTGAAGCGCCCAGGCTCCTGGAGGTGTACCTGATGATGCTTGGGGAGCCCTGTGCTGCCTGAGATCGAACTGCAAGTCATAGTCTATTTCTCCAGCCCTGTATTTCATCTTTTTTGTTTTTTGTTTTGGGCTACACACTGCATCACTCCAGGCTTACTCCTAGATTACTCTTGGCAACTTCATGGGAGGGACCATATATAGTGCCAGGAAGGCAGTTGCCCTACCTGTTGCTCTGAATCCAGTTCATTGTTACGGGATGGAAATCCTGAGATTAGGATATTTGGGGAAGAGATGTGATTGATCATCAGTGATTTCCTTTGTGTCTAGCATGACTAAATCTTGACTGTTTGGTTCCCTGAGGAAAATAGAGTAAACTCTTTGTGGGAAAACTGTATTTTTATGCAGAACTTAGTTTTTAAATGCTAAGTTTATCACTCCTGTGGGAAATATGTGCTGATTGTTTGACCTCTTGGAAGTATCAGTTTATATACTCTATGTGCCATGGAAATCTAAGGTTAGGTAGTTGTAATAAAGTATACTACCCTGACTGAAGGCTTTTTCTTTTTTCCTGAGCCTCTGTTGTTCTAAGTGAGGAACCAGGTTTATCTCTTCACAGAAACATCGATATTTTGCATCACACCCAGCAATACTCAGGGGTACTCCTGGCTCTGCACTCAGGAATCACTCGTGGCAGTGCTCAGGAGACCATATGGGATGCGGGATCTAACCCAGGTTGTCTGCGTTCAAGACGAATGTCCTACCAGCTGTGCTATCGCCTCCGGCCCCAGAAACATATAAAATTTAAAATCTTTGGTTTTTATTCTTCTAAGGAATCTTGAGAAGATGTCACTTTTTTGTTTGTGTTCTTAGGAAATTCCACAGCAGATGAATGGAAGTGATTGTGGAATGTTTGCCTGCAAATACGCTGACTGTATTACCAAAGACAGACCAATCAACTTCACACAGGTCGGTTGGGTCTTCAGGAGGGGAGTATTGGGTCTGGGTAAAAGAAACGAAAATTAATCGTGCTTCTTTGTGTCTCTAGCAACATATGCCATATTTCCGGAAGCGGATGGTATGGGAGATCCTCCACAGAAAGCTCTTATGAAGACTGACTCGGCAGACATTGACCTTGTCGGGGACCAGCTCTTTGCTGTCTACAGCCGGAGACCTTGGAAACAGCTGCTCACAACCCTCTGTTCTTAGAAAACCCTTGATCCTGGACCAGGCCCTGGCAAGATGCATTCACAAGCACATCTGCCTTTCCTTTTGTATCTCAGATACTATTTTTGCAAAGAAACTTTGGTGCTGTGAAAGGGGTGAGGGGCATCCCGAAGCTGAAGAGAGACACTGCGTTTTAATTCCTTCAGTTCTGCCATCTTGTTTTCAAAGGGCTCCAGCCTCACTCATTCTTTGTTAGAGTATTGGAAGAAGCTTAGAAAGACTCTTGGTTTCGGACAAACTCTTACTGTTAGGCCTTACTGAGAGGTAGGGAAGGCCCTGGGCAAAAAGGTAGGGATAAAAACCACCAGCATATACATGCACATGTCAGTACACACATGACTTAAAAGTTGTGTAGCCAGGAAAGTGACTATATTTTGGAAGTAGACTCTACTTTGGGCAAAAACTTAAGTCCTCTAGGACTTTTTCTATTTAGGTGCCCCTCTAAAAATCTGTCTGCTTGGACGAGCCTTTTTTTTTTTTTTTTTTTTTTAAATCACCTGTAGCTTTTTCCCATCTGAGGCGTGACACATGAGCCCTGGGTAGATCCCTAACCCGGTGGTCCTTTCCATAAAAGCAGGGGAATGATATGCACACAACACAACGTGGGAGCGACCTACCCAGGGAGCGGGTGACACCACTTTTATTGCCATCTAGTTCTAACCAAGAAGGACCTCAGTCTCTAGTATAAAATTTTAGCATTGAATGAACGCAAGTCTAGTTTGATCTGTGGCTAAAGTATGTTTCTAACCACAGGAGAGAAAAGGTGTGTGTGTGTGTGATACAGACACACATTTGCACACATTTCACAGGGATATACTTGTTTTTTGAAGGCTGAATATGTTCACCATTTTATTTAGCCTGCACATTTATTTCCATTTTCCAAATTTAGCTCCAGCACAGAGATCCCAGCCCCTATATGTAGGGTGCTTGTGGAATTTCTTACGAATATTTTGTGAGGCCTGGACAAACTGGCTTAGGGATAAAGGTTACCGAGGGAAGTGAGAGTTCCAGCTGAAAAATGGGTAGAATCTGGACCGATCAACTTCTCGAATCCCTCCCCACCCTCAGAGGTCCTCAGGCTAGAAAGTGAAATGATCCAATGCCAGTGTCATTTTGTACTTAAGTTCCAAAATAGGAACATTTTATACTTTTTTTCTGTATTGTAATAGGTAGTTTTGTATAAAATCTTTTCTCCTTCCCTTGTACCCCATCTTTACAGCGTTGTGCTTTAAAAAAAAAACCCCTGGGCTTATTTGACAATTTTGCTGTTTTATACCAAGCTTGTTTAGTACATTTTTCTATGTTTTACCACAGGTTACAATTTGAAAAAGAAAATTATTTTTTTTAAATATTCCATTGTTAACTGAATGTTACTGTTTCCACTCCAGCAACACGTGTCCTATCTTTTTCATAACTGTTTGCAAGAGTGTGGGGAAGACGCTTTCTGTTTTCTTTATTATTTCTATTCTGTCACGTTTGTTCTCTCTCTCTCTCTCTCTCTCTCTCTCTCTCTCTCTCTCTCTCTCCTCTCGCTCTCTCCCTCCCTCACTCTCCCTATCTTCCTATCTTTGTGCTTTCTATAGGTAATAAATAGCTTTCTACATGAGTTGCTGGGACCTTTCACATTCTCATTTAAAAAATCTGGCATGCAGACTCATTATAGGTCTCTGGGACGTTGATTCTTAATGTATTTAAGAAACAGCTTGAACAGTGGCAACATGATACAGATTTGAACTGTGAGTCAGAAGAACCTGTGCTTTTTCAGGCTTTCTCACAATTGTCTGGGGGAACTCAGAATAAGATAGTTCTCTATTTATTTTGTGTCCGCTTTGATGACATCTGTCTTACCTTCTTTACACACATGTACAGATTAAAGCAACATATTTATTGCCATGTGTAGCAGAAAATGAAACATGCAACAAAAAGCATTTTGAAAAACATGTAAGAAGTTGTTGAGCTGTCTGAATTTGCCCCCTCCATTTCTGACCAGTGCGGTTAAAAATAGTAGCTAGTGATCCTAAGACAACCCTGTAGGGTAGAAGTAGACCAAATTTTGCCACACGTTGTGACCCGGCCAATTTAGTGGGAAACAGTTACAGACTTACTTAGTGGGCTCTTTCCTCTTCCCAGAGAGCTGGCCAGCAGGAACAGTCCAGTGTCTGGAGACTTAGTTTCCTCCTCTTCATTTAAGGGTGAACTTGCATAATCAGGAAGGAAAAAGTTAATTCCTACATTCCATGGTCTAGGGTGCATTACCAGTATCTGATTTAATCTACTTTAAGCCTATTGCTTTCCTTCTGTCTTCCCCTCTTCTCTGTGCTCAGTGCTCATAATCACCTACCTCTGCTAAAAGAGAAACCCTTGGTGGGTGTAAGTTCTAGGTGCTGGATATAGACTTCAACAGAAACCACAGCCTCAGCAGTCATCCTAGCATCCTGGATACAGGAAAGCCTTCCTAGCCATTCGAGAATACAGGGAGTGAGTCAGAGGCTAGTTCCATTCCATTTGTTATCTGGGGCTCACTATTGCTCAAGTGAGTTCTGTTTAAAGCCGGGTGCAAGAGTACTTTCCTAGTATCCAGCCAAAAGACTTTATATAAATTGATTCATTATGTATAAAGGGCTTCATGTTTCTCTGTGGTGTCCATTTCTCTCTCTTTTTAGCTACTATATTTAGCATCTTCTATCCATTTGGTCCTAGTAGGATTGTCCCCAAATTTTATACAGGTCTTAACGGAAAAAAGAAATGAACGGCACTGGAGGTTTTGTCTTTTCATTTGCTCCACCTGAATGGGGCCAAGTAAAGCAAAATAGTTTGCCTTGTGATATTATATAACCAAGAGAGAAAAGGTTGACTGTTGGGGCCCTCTCTGATGTTGACTCAGGTATTCCATATGCTCTTGGGCAAATTTTCTCTATCCAGGAGCAAAGACATCACATTTCAGAAGGGACAAGTCTCATCCCTAGTATCCTTCCTTGTATTTAAGGTCCTTATTTAACCCATGCTGAATATTAACATCTGCCACTGAAGAGCACAAAAATTCCCATTTCCAACTTTGGCAGGAGGAAGAGTCAAGGGTTTAACTCAACACCCACTAAGATAAGGGTTTACACACATATCCTTCATGGGAAAGAGAGAATTTAGACTTACAATGAAAACTAAATGTTCGTATGGCCTGTCGGGATAGGGAGAATTCTATTTGTGAGTAGTTGGGCCAGATTCTAAAAAAGCTACTGTCTTAAGATTCTGAAAGTTATTGGGCAGCATAATGTTGCTTGGAATAGAAATGACTCAAGGTAGAGATTCAGAGTTAAAATTTGAGATCAAGAGTTAACACTGACTTGGTTAAGGTCAGTGTTTTATCCTGATAGGCACATCATGCTACTGACTTTCTCTGCCCTAAGTTGAGAACCACCATCAACTTCTTCACTTCTGGAGATTGTCCTTGCACCCTTTGTAGAACACAGGAGTGGGGACAGTAGAATGGCATTAAAGGGGCTCAGAAGCTTTAGTCTGCTGGCAGCCCTCATTCTGTCCATTGGTTCACACACAGCATGTTCAAACCCTTGCTGATGCCATCTCTGATCATTTCTGCAATCTGTAATCTGCAATCCTGATGATCAGAAAAAAATATAATTCCATGTGGTATTCGTATTCTCTTATATCATGAGTAGACTAAGACATGTCATTGAAGTCCAGTGAATGCTCTGGTGCTTTTAAGTTTTCAAACCAGGAATGCAAACTTTTTCTCTGACCTGTCTGCAGAGTTTAAATAATCTGATTAAACACTTATTTAGAAAGCCAAAAAGATTAAGCAGGGATCGACACTGCTTTGCACATGGCTAGCCCTGGTTTGTTCCCCCAGCACCGCATGTTCCACTGAACACTCAGTGATCTGTGGCCATAGACCCAGGAGTAAGTTCCGAGTACTACGAGGTGTGACCCAAAAGCAAGAAAATTCTTTGGAGAACATTATGGGGATTAGGGAAATAGCAATACTGTGACTGCATCACAGTTCAGTTCTGGTTCCAAACCTAATGTTCCACTCCTAACCTTCACAAAAACCTTCACAGCAATTTGGCAGGCCTCAGTCTCTGCTCCTGGGGCTAATCAAAGTGTTGTTTTTCCTAGTCACAGATCTTTCTCTAGTAGTTTTCTATCTTTTTTTGTTTGTTTGTTTCTTTGTTTCTGTTGGTAATGTACATCCTTTATCTATTGAGATTCTGGTTCCCTTTTTGTCTGCCTTATTAGACACAGGGAGTATGTAAGTAGACTTTTACATACTACCTATGTCTTAGTAAACAGAGCTAAGTTCCTGGACGGCATTTTCCTTTTGGGATACTTGGGAACCTGAGTCCCTTACTTGAAGGGTGGGGTGAAGAGGTGTTTTGACCAAGGAAATAAAAGCCACCTGTTCTTCAGACCCTTCTTGCTTAATTTGAAGGCCCAGCAGACACCAGCATTGTACCTTATCAGAAAGATTGACAACACTTAGTTGTGTTTGAAGCTGGATGTGGATGATGGAGGGACAGGAATAGAGATAAGCCAGGGAAGAAATTGCCTTTGTGTATGACTCTCCCTAGTTGACTTATTTAAAATAAATTCTGTGAATTTTGCTTTTCTGCTTTGATTGGAAACTCTCTGGTAAAAGAACTTGAAGCTGTTTGTCTCTCTTAAGACTGTCTCTCTGCTTCTGACTATTTGTTCTGTCTCTGTGTCTGTGTCTCCTGATCCAAGCTTTACCAGTGATTGGATCCTCAGTGTGGTCTGGATTCCTGAGTCCACCCCTTAACCAGAAGTCTGAATACTGTTCATTCATTCATTTCATTCCACATACCTGAAATTGAAGCCTGGAACGCAAATAACATGCAAATCTGTGGCTCCCTGGCACTTTAAGAAAACTAGACCTGTCTGGAGACAGCCAAAGCGTCCTCCTGAGCCAAGCACGCCATTAGCACTCCAACCCACCCTTACAACAGCACCCGTTGTCTTCCTGTTCTTCACCCATAGCGCTTTCTCCTCAAACCTAACTTCAAAGGAGTGCTGTCTCTGTAAAGCTCATGCACAGAAGGATGAAATGCAAGAAACTGGTTTTTATCTGTTGAAAGCCCCCTGTAGTCTCCAGAACAGTCTTGAATTCTTAGTTTTTCTAAGATTTTTTAGTCATTTGAAAGTGAGTGGGAAGAGGAAGAAAATCTATAAGCCACTCACTTTTCTCATTTCTGAATATGGTTAAAGAAACCGACAAGCCTGTGTCTGCAGAACTGGAACCAGGTGGAGAGAAGAGCACTCCCCTCGAGGTGGTAGCCTGGACCTAGTGAGTCAGGGAGTCCCATCAGCTGCTTCCTGGGTTCCTGGGCCAGTCTTGGGCACTGCAAATTACCAAGAGAAGGGCGTGAGCACATTTTCTAAGGAATTGGCGTTCTGCTCTTCTGGAATGCCAGGAAAAGTCTTTGTTCCTGTGTGCCCGTGCACATGGCCCATTAGCTTCTCCAGAAGCATCACCCGCCTCTGCCTGGCCACGCATGACTCTCTCTGGTGTTGCTTCTTTACTCTTCTGTTTGTGCTGCTATGTCTGCTATTATTGGGGGTGACTTTCCTCCACTACCTTCTACTTTTTTTCTAAATGTGTAATGTCTTACTTCCTCCACACTCTGGTGCTCTGTCTTCCCAACAGCCTAATTCCCATACTGCCGAGCTCCCTTACCTATAGCTTTTTAACCCTTTGCCTCCCTGGAACATTTAACATCTGCCTATACTGTTTACACGTTTTTTCTACTTCTCACTAAGGTTTACATTCTTGCTCATTCTGTGTCCCATGTTTCAGTGAGCCAGTAGGGAAGAGTGTTGGAGGAGTGAACTGCTTAACTGACCTCACTTCCATTTTGTCAGCCTTCACCCTGTTCAAAGCCTCACCTTGTGTGGTTTCCACTGCATCTTATTGCAGGCCACTAGCTTCGCTTTATAACCCACTTAGCGCCTACCTTTCCCCCACAATCATATGAGTAATAAGAGAAAGAATTTATTGAGGTCCTGACCCCAGCCTTATGTACAAACACATCTGCCTTGCCTCATTTAAACCCAACCTGTATACAAGTGCTATGATCTCCATTTCTCAGATGAGAAAAAGAGCAAAGAGGCTGAATAAGTTGCCTGACGCTCCACAGAACAAAGTGATAGAAACAGCCCTTCCATGCCAAGAGCGTGTGTGCCCAAAGATCGATGCTCTTGCTGCTGCTTTGACATCTTATGAGAAAAGCGTGTGACCTAAACATTATGGGGGCAGACTTTCCGATATGAACCATAGAAGAGAACTTTTGATGAGATCCACTAAGTTCAGTTCTCCTTTTATTTTTATCTCATGACCAGGTTCTTTTTGTTCCTTGACCTTAACCTTTTGCCGGATCAAGGGGAAATGATAGGATTCTGCCTTGGGCGCATCGCCTGACTTCTCAAAGACTGGGTACCAAAGACCTTCCAGCCTTCTTTTCTTTTATTTGGGGGTGGGGGGGGGAGATGCCCAGCTGTGCTCAGGAGTTGCTTCTGGCTCTGCACTCAGGGCTTACTCCTGGCGGTGATTGGGGCATGCCGGGATCAAATTCTGGTGGCGCGGCAAGGCAAACGCCCTCCTGCTATACTCTCGCTCTGGCACCCCCAGCCTCCTTTCAATGGCAACTCCCCCAACTGTCTATTACATTTTGTACCTCCTATGTGTTACACTCTTGACTGCCCACATTTACAAAACTTCCTTTGAAGTATCTGGGTCTACCTCAAAAAGGGGAGGGCTAAGATGTGAGTGGGCAAGACTGAAAGCAAGGTGTGTGTGTGTGTGTGTGTGTGTGTGTGTGTGTGTGTCTCCATTTTGTTTTCCACTGTGTGTCTCAGTCCGTCCCTTGGATGAAGTTTCCTCTGCTCTTCAGATGAGCTTGAGAATCTCAGGAATGCAGAGCCTGTGGCCTCCTTCCCACTCGCCCCCAAAAACAAAGCCCCTATAGAGGTGAAGCAGCCCAAGCTCTGTGGGAGGGTCCTGCTCTGTCGCTGAATGGAGAGAACACACGTTTCAACCTTTCTTCCCACTCCTATTTGGGCCCCCAAATCATTCAGCCACTTTCAGCTTTCTCTTACACAGGTGACCTTTCTCACCCACTCGCCTCAAAGGGCGCTGTTGGTGCTAATTAGGCCGAATTGTTATCCTTTGCTTACAGGGTTTTGCTTGCCCACAGCCCACAGTTCTGTTTGCCCAGAAAATGAGCTTAGACCAGAGGCAAGCCTCTCTGGACTACCAAACTGAGAATTTTCAGCCTTAATTCAGCTCTGACCATGGATGAGTTTTAGGGCTGCTGTTAGTCTCTCCCAAAGCAAACTGGAGGAGAAATTCACAGTAACTCTGATCTGGTCTTTCCATAGAGATTATAGCACTATGGAGAATATATTGAGTCTGGTCTGGGGGACAGGGATGCCCTGAATGTGGTGTCTGTGAACCGTTCTTGGTATGGTTGGTTGTGCGATGGTTCTTATCAACCAAGTCCCCACCCCATCAGAGGACACCCTGTCCGGTCCCCAGTCCCTTTAGACCATCCTATGACCTAGTCTGGTGTGAGTCTGAGCCTTCTGAGAGAGTTTGAGAATCACACACACACACACACACACACACATGCTCACACATGTACACATAATGAGTCTGTGTTGCCATCTGCTGCTGCCAGTTCCTAGGTTAATATCACCATAACTGCTGGTGAACTGGAGAAGGGATATGAGGTAAGAGGGAGGTGGGAGTGGTGAGAGGAACTCGGGTGGTAGAAATACAGATCTCCATCTTTTTTCCCCTCAGCAAACCTGCTGATGTGGACTCATTCTACCGCCACTATGTCTTAAATCATCAGCGAGGTCCAGAGCTCTGGGATAAAGATCTGGGATTATTAACCTCAAATGATATTTTTCCCCATTCAGCAACTACTAAGTGCCTACAATATATCAGACCTGGGGTTTTGTTCCAAAATGAACCGTCTCCCCCAACCCTGCCCCTCCAAATCAGCCTGAAACGACTTTTCCCGTTCACCTCCTTCCTGGGTCATTGCTTCTCGGCAGCTAGAGTTCCATTTCTAGTGGAAAATGAAATCTCTACAGAAAGAGGCTGAGGAATAGCAATCAGGGTGGAGAAAAGTCCAGATTAACCCAGTCCCAGAGCTCCTCTAGATTCTCAGTGATCCATCCTGGAAGGTCTCTGGGCTAAGAGATTTTCTTGAGTCCTGGATAGAATGGCTGCACCTTCTAGACATAGGGGGTCTCCCTTCTTCCCCCATGAACTAGGAGTTCATTGGGCTTTGGGTCCTAACGAAAAGCCTGCCTTTGCTTATCCATGCCCTGATGCATTCATTCAATTAGTCCTGTGTGGATCTGTGTCAGGCACAGGGAAAGGGAAGAACATGGCCTCTGTGGCTATGGCTACTGCCCTCTGCAAGCCCATCTTTTGATCCCTAAGGTTATGAGTTACTGCCTCTGAATACAGATCTCCCAGTTCACTTGGAAAGCCAAATTTCAATCTCAAAAGGTAGTTACAAGTCCTGAGACAAAGGCCACTGATCCTTGAGACCAGATAGTGGACAGAGGCCAGACTAGAGGTTGAAGGAGTAAGGTAGGCACTCAGCCACACCACTGAACCCATCACTGTGGTCTGGCCAGTTTGGTGACAAATAGCAAATTTGGACAAGTGTCTCCCTGTGTTCTGAGCCCGATTACTCCCTGACAAGGGTTGTCCATTAAACCATAGCCAAGGGCAACAGCAGACCAGAGAAGAGTAGAAGGGGGAATATGGAGTTTGGGACAGAGGAGCCAAGTCTGTCCTGTGGAGACAATAGTGCAGTAAGACCTACAGGCTGTGTGGGAGGGATGGGCATGCATTGCAAGAACTGATGTGAAATGGCAAAGAGCCGCCACAACCAGATCTAGACAAGAAGACAGACTCAAAAAATCATAACCACCTACAGAAGCTCTCTAGAGTATGTATGGCTTGGTACATTAGCTGAAAATTCTTCCCCAAGGATGGGTAGAAAGATATTGATGATAAGGCTGAGAAGTCAAGAGAGCACCAGAAGGTATGTCTGTGTGCTTGTGTGTGTGGACTCTATTCAGAATGAGTTTGTTCACTCTGTTCCTTTTATTTTTATTTTTTTTGCCTTCTGCTTCAAGCATAGACTTCCCAGGCTTCTCCACTTCCCATGTGTGGCCGAGGGATCTGCACACAGAGGCTCACACAGCCGTGGGAAACAGAGACTCATTCATCCAGGACACCGTGGCACCTCTTTCCCAGACTGGCCTGTGATCCTGGTCCTGTAGTACCAACCCACACAAGTGAGGGACGTGCACCTTTGCACATGCAACCTTGCCCCTCAGAACACACGCAAAGCCCACTCGAGCTCGCTACCCCTTCATGACCGTAAGCTGGGGAAGGGGACTCTGGGCTCACACTTAGCCTTTACCAGTCCTATTACCTAATTCTGAACACTCATAAGTTAACTGAATGCTTACTTCATTGGGTTTCCTCCATGGGCTTGCAGTATCCAGTGACTAGGAGGGGACGTGAATGCAGTATTAAGCCAAAGAATGGGTTGGAGGTATTTCTTTCTGAAGGAGGAAGAAGATGATCAAAGTCTGGGTTCAAGTTATAGCTACACCACTTGTAAGCTGTGGGTTCACAGACAAGTTATTTAATCCCTCTGAGTGTCAGTCTTTTAAAGGCAAATAGACCTGAGGTCTGTAGATTAACATATTGAAATTCTGTGTATAATGTAGAATTATGATTATGAAAAGGTTTCATAACTTTATCCAGCTCACAGATCCCTGAAGCTGTGCTGAATTTAAGAACCAATGAACTTCCAAGGCCAAGAATGTAATTCAGAGTTAGAATAATTGCCTTGAATGTGTAAAACCATGTGTTAGAGACTTGGGCACTATAATAATAGCAGCAATAGAAATAAAAGAACCATGAACTTTGAATAAAAGAACTATTCCAGGAATTCTATAAGAACAATGCTTTATGGGACCAGAGTAATAGTACAACAGTACTAAGTAGGACGTTTACCTTTGCGTGCTGCCAACCAGAATTCGATCCCTGGCATCCCATATGGTCCCCCAAGCACTGCCAGGAGTAATTCCTGAGTGCAGAGCCAGGAGCAACCCCTGAGCATCACCAGGTGTGAACCAAAAAAGCAAAAGAAAGGAAAAAGTGCTTTATACATCAGGTAGGGCATATGCCTTGCATGCAGCCTACCCAGTTTTGATAAAACCTCAGGACCACATTCAACCCCAAGCTTCCAGGAGTGGTCCCTAAGTTCAGAGCCATGAGTAAGCCCTGAACACAGCTGGGTATGACCCCAAAGAGAAGTTACAAAGAGAAGTGGTTTGTAAGTGTTGTGAAAGTGGTGGCCATTGTAAGTGACACTGAAGTCAGTGTCATCCAGAGAAGTTAGTGCCCCCTATTCCAGTAACCCCCAGTAGAGTGATTTTGGTCACTATTACCTCCCAAAGAGTCCGTGGCAGGCTTATTCTGAGGCACTCCTGTTTGATGAACATATTTTTTGGGAGAGCAGTCAGACAGAGGACAGACATGCCCAGCAGGGATCTTGGAGCAAGAGAAAATAGAGGACAGGGTGAGTATTGGAATAATAACCATAACTCTGATGATCAGACTATGTATTATGTGCCAAGGTTGGGAAGTCAAATGAAGTGAATAGTATTCTTATTCCCATTTTACAGATGAGAGAGAACAGGCTCATGGAGATTCTGTTGTTCAGGATCACTCACCAACACTTATAGAAACAAACTCTGATAGTGGTTCTAATTCCAGTCATTTTTAAATATGCAAATAAATAAGGTGGGGTGGGGAAATAACAGAAAGAAAAGGACTGAGAAGACCCAAACCTCAAGGATGGTGCTATTTCAGATTAAATGGGCATCATGTATAGCAGGTGGGCAGAGACTGAGTGAGCGACGTCCTGTGGGGGAGGAGGGAGAGCCAGCGCTCTGCCAAGCAAGTCCTTGGGTTCGAGTGGAGTGAAACTCACTGGGACTAAGGCACTGGCTCTTCAGTGCTTTGTTCAAGATTGAGTTTACAGGGGCAGGTTTGGAACCCACTGGACCCACTTGAGAGTGAGCTGCACAAAAATTCTATTAATCGTTGACACTCATAAGCACCTCTGACAGAAGGGCCATGCAATGTTTGGGTCTCCTGGAATCAGTGTGTAGTCAGAGCCCGTGTCCAGCAGTCTCCCAAAGGTGTGACTGTTCTCTTTTTCCCAGTGCACAGTTCTTCTAGCAAAAAGCTGTGTAGAGCCTTTGTGGGAAAGCCTGGTGAAAGATAAAAAGTACAAATTTTTGTAAATGTAACAGAATCCAACCTCAGTCCTCATTCTAGGGATTCTGTGTCTGTAAACTCTGGCTCAGTTTTGGGAAGTGATCGAGGGACCATGACACTGTCTGTATTCTTCAGATAGGACTTTGGTTCTCTAGTTTTTGTTTTGTTTGTTTTTGTGCTCTAAGATTTTTTTTTTTGGATGGGTGGTGAGGTTTGGCATACTCAAGGCTTGCTCCTGACTCTGTGCTCAAGGATCACTCCTGGCAGGGCTTGTATTTGGTTCCGGAGATCAAACCTAGGTTAGCTGCATGCAAGGCAAATGCGTATAACCTGTGATATCTCTCTAGTCCTATTGCACCAAGTTCTGAGGAAGTTTCCATACCTGAGTCCTCCACCTCACTCTCAGGAATCTTGGACTATTCCACTAGCTTATAGGGATTCCCTGGTTAGGAAACAGCCAGCCCCCACCACACCACAGGATCTCCTAAAAGGTGGGTGGTTGAAGGGGTAGATCAGAATTAGTGGCATGGGGTGGGCAGGAAGGACTTTGTGATGGGGAATCGGAGTGGAGAGTCTGCCTACTGGTTGCTCCCAAATGAATAATTTTATTTCTTTTGAGGCAGAGAATCAAAGACTTATTAACTGTTTGTATTTATATTACTTAGAAGAGTTTTGTGAATTCTTATTAGTTTGTAATTAAAGTGTTCAGACTCCCCCAGTCATTTGTTTATGCTGTTTCCAGGTCTTTTCTTCCCAAGGCCCTTTCCATTGCCTACTTCAACCTCTGGGTATCAAAGGAAGAAGGAAAGCTGGGAAAATATACTAGCTGGATTCCTGATGGATGAATATAATTTCGTTATATTTTATTCATGAATATATAGAGAGTGGATTCTAGAAGGAACCAGAGAATGATGGAAAGAGCCTTAGTCCAAACGAGTTCCGGACTATGGGATCAGTTCCGCCAGAGAACAGGCACGGGGCCTCTCCAACTCCTCTCCTGGTTATTTGGCCAGATCTTTCTGATGCCATTCTTCTCACAAGACTCGCTTAAGTTCTCTTAAGATCTGGACTCTCCTCCTTCCTTGGGGTAATCATTTCACACATCCCAAGCCCAGAAGAATGATTCCAGTCCCACAGGACCTTTTGCTTCTATGACGTTTTCCCTGTTTTGCAAGGAGGAACACAAACCTGCTTTTGCAGCTGGCTCCCTTCTTCCTGCTTACCTGTCTCCACACCCAGCATGTCTCTCAAGTACTCTGGCTCTGCATTTAGTAGATGCCACCTGGGCGCAACAAGCCTCTCCATCTCAAGGGCTGCCCAGTGGCAAGAGTCTTCCTGATATTCCCTCTCAGGCCAGAGCAGTGCGATCCCAGGGCATTGTGCCATGGGAACTGAATTCTCAGGAATGGCTGGCTCAAACCTAGGCTCCAAATGACTTAGGTTTAGGAGGTGGGGAGCAGACATATCAGGACAGAAAGCAGACTTTTTTGGAATTCTTTATTCTGACTTTTACCATTAGAATTGCTTCTTTTGCATGATAAACTTAAAAGCTAGGCCCTTGTAAAGATTTAATCCCATTCCAAGGGTTCTGCATTGTCATAAAGAGAAATAGTTGGTCTGGATAAATCATGGCTCCCAAAATGAGGGTGTAGGAATGACAGACAGCCCAAGGGCATAGCACTTAAGGCCAAAAGTCATCATTTGCTAACTGAGAGCCCCGAAGTGTCCCCTAAACATCCATTCCCCCTTCCCCAGATGGGAAAAATCGACTTTTAAGCATCCGCCATGATTTTCAGCATCGAGCATGGTTTTTTTCAGCATCAGGACAGAAAAGCAGACTTTGTTGTAATTCTTTACCATTAGAATTGCTTCTTTTGCATAGTAAACTTTTAAAAGCTAGGCCCTTGTAAGGATTTAATCCCATTCCAAGGGTTCTGCACTGTCATAAAGAGTAGTCTGGATAAACCGGCTCCCAAAATGAGGGTGGAGGAATAACAGACAGAGCTCTGGAGTGCCCTCCTAAACATCCATTCCTCTTCTCAGAGTGGATTGTAATGAAGGTCAAATGGGATGGAAGATACAAAGCACATAGAAAATCAGTGTAGCAAAGAGAGGGAAAGTTCTAGACACACCACCGGAAGGAAACTTTATGATGGAATCATCTTTACCTCTCAGTCCATAAACACCCGGGAAGGAGACCCCAGACTCTGAGTCTCATTTTGGCCCACAGCCTTGTCGGCAGTCTCTAGAATGCTGAAATAAACACTCGCTGGCTTTTGTGGAAAACAATGAAGTGTCATTCAAGGCAAATGAGCGGATCATGTTTGATAATTACAAAGACAATCTCACAGGGCCTCCAGAAGTAGAACTTGAAGGAACCCGACTAGGCCAGGCCTCCTCGCATTTGTGGTGGCCAGAGCAGAAGGCGGCTCAGGATGCACTTTCTACTTTCTGGCCGCAGGCCGCAGCCCACAGATGAATGCAGGCTCTCCTTGGATGGCTCTCAGCACTGCATTTTTTCAGCTACTCACCAGACCCGAGGATGAATTTATCTTCTCTGCATGTGTCGTTTGGCTGTTTCTGTTTCAGGGAACTGGGAGCTCAATAAGCCCTACTGTTCTACCAAGCTGGCCAAACAGCCGCCTCTCTGTTCTCCAGGCCAGACCCTGGGGCCTGGAGTCCTGCCTCCGGGAATTCCTGAATTCTAGCATGTTAGAGCTGGAAGAGATTTCAGCCCTCACCTAGTCCTGCCCCAACCACTACGCAGGTGGAGAAACTGAGGCTCAGGGAAGAGAATACTTTAAGGAGATCATGTCTGTTCAGCCTTCTCTGTAAGCCCAGCATCTGCCTTGTACACAGTGGTTGGCTTCTGGACAGCTGGCCACTCAGCCATGGGAAGCTCATGCTTTCTCAGGCAGCCCACTCCATTGCTCAAAGAACCAGTAGTCTTCCAAATATCACACTAAAGTTGACCCTCCTGTCTTCAGTGCTCACCTATTTACGTAAACTCCATGGAGACATAAACTGGAGAGAACAACTGGGAATCAATTTGTCCTCAAAGAGAGTGGACCAGACCATTCTGGGTCAGGTAGGGGCTGTCTCTACCCGCCACCTTAGAGAGAAGTATCCTGATCAGTATCCTGATCTCAGAGGCCAGGGTCCAGATTGTGCTGTTTCTCAAGAGCTTGTGGTAGGGAGCAAGTTAACCTGCTTAAACTTAATTCAATTACCTCCTCTGTAAAAGAGGAATGATGGTAGCTTCTACTTCCAAAGGTTGTCTGAGGATGAACTGAGAAAGCATTGAAAGAGAAGTTGCTCAGAGCAGGGGTAGCATCAGGATGGACAGCGATGGCTCTGAGTTCTATTTGCTTTCATTTGAATCCCAGCGCCACCACTCACTAGCTTATTTACCTTTGGTCAGGTGACCTAACCTGCCTAACCCCCAGATTCTTCATGAGTATGCTGTGAATACTTTCATTTGTCGAATATATATAAACTAAAGAGATGTGCCCGGAGCCGGAGGTTCTTTGTCCTTTTAGCTATTTCTTCGATGCCTTTGAAGGCATTCCTTGCCGCTTCTCTTCCTCCTGCGCAGCTCAGGTTTTAGGTCGTTCATCATGTTGACTTCTCGACCTAGGTACACATAACTGCTGCATTCAGAGATGTTTGTTCCATTGAGAGTGAATGGGGCCTCTGGAACTAGTTCATTCTTCATAAACATTTTTGACTCCACCGTTCTCCCTGCATGAACATACGCCTCAGAGACCTGGGCCCTAAGAAAGCAGGATGAGAATGCTATTCGGGTCTCCCAGAGAGGAATCGAAAGAGCTATGCTTGGAATATCACACCTCACTCAAGTGAGAGAAGGAATCGGAGTTCTGACCTCCATCGCTATTCCAGAATCAGGGACGCTGGCTCGTTTGCCAAGGCATCGAAAATCAGATGGGCTGGACATGTAATGCGATTTGGAGACAACCGCTGGACTAGAGCCATTACCGACTGGATCCCACGGGATGTCAAAAGATCACGTGGCCACCCACCTACAAGATGGTCAGACTTCCTTGTAAAGACCCTGAAGGAACGGTTTGAGGCTCTTCATATTCCTGAATCAACCAGATGCCATTAGGCTACATTGGCACGTGATAGGGTCCAATGGAAATGTTACTGCCGCCCGCTCGAAGCAAATCGATGAATAACGGGATTCAAGTGATCAAGTGATCAAGTGATATAAACTAAAGTCCAACCCTACTCTCTTCAACAATAATGAACTGTATTAATTCACCTAACTGAAAATCCTAAGGTCATTGAGGAGTTTAAACCGTCAAAGTGATGGTGCAGAAGGTACAGCATTTGCCTTCCTTACAGCCAACCTGGGTTGATCCCCAACATCCCATAAGCCTCCTGAGCACCATCAGGAGTAATTCCTGAGTACAGAGCTGGGAGTAACCCTGAGCATTGTTGGGTGTGACCCAAAACGCCTATAAAATAAAATATTGGGGTTGGAACAATAGTGTAGTGGGTAGGGCATTTGCCTTGCACACAGTCAACCCGGGATCAATCTCCGGCATCCCATATGGTCCCCTGAGCACCACCAGGAGTAATTCTTGAGTGTAGAGTCAGGAGTAACCCCAGAGCATTGCCTAGTGTAACCCAAAAAAGCCAAAAAAAGAAGTTGGAGCAGGGGCCTGAGTAATAGTGCAGTGGGTAGGCATTTGCCTTGCACCCAGCTGACCAGAGTTCAATCCCCAACATCCCATGTGGTGCCCTGAGTACTGCCAAGAGTAATTCCTGAGAGCATGGAGCTAGGAGTAAACCCTGGGTATGAGCCAAAAAAGCAAAAAAAAAAAAAAAAAATAGTTGGAGTACAGTTTCTATTATTCTTCATGAAGGCTTTGCTCTTCCAACTTGTTAGTTCAGACTCAGTAGGGCTCACCCAATGTACTTGGATGCTGCCAGTAGGCTTATCACATGCATATCACACACACACAAAAAAAAGAAAAATATTGAAACAAAAAGGAAGGAAGATCTTTTCTTCTAGCTTTATTGGATCAAGTTCCGCACTATACTTGGTTTGGATGAGAAGTGGCACCTCTGGCACGTCACGGGATTACTATGATTGGCCCAGATCACCCAGATGGGGACTGGGTCCAAAGATAGGTCTGGCTCTCTATCCAAACTGCAAGCTAGTCACACTGGATGTGCGTGGGAGCAGGGGAGTGCAGGGGCAATGTAGTGACGACAAATTCTGGGGAGGCAGCCACCATATCCCCTGCAGTGGGCATTTGTAAGAACCAAACAAGACCATGCCTGCAAAGCCTGTAGAGCACTGCCTGTCACCCAGCTGTGTTAGCCACAATTTTACAAACCGTTATAGTTACTAGCAGTGTGAGCACATGCATGAATTGCCAAAAGCCCGTTTGGGGAAAGATCCTAGAGGCCTCACCAAGGCCACTGCTTCCCGTTTCACAGCAGCTGCCCTGCTCTACCCTGCTCCTTGTTTCATTCTCTGCCCTGCTCTGCTCAGTCTCAGGCCACTGGGAACTATTTAGACCCTGCGGTGCCAACAGACTGCGTTTGATATTGGTTTCCATAGCTCCCTGCCCTCTCGTGGACAGCTGTGCTAGTTGGCTCTCTGCTCCCACGGCACAACTTCCTTCATAGTCTCCCTACATTTTATAGTCTCCCTACAGCCTTCAGAAGCTGCTTTAAGACACTGCGGACCCCAGGTCTATTCTCGCCTTTAATCTGTGTCACTCAAATAGCTGCGCAGTTCATTAATAAATGCTGGAGATCAGAGGTGACTACAAGAGTATGCCACCAGCACGGCAGAGCCTGGCAAGCTACCCGTGTCGTATTTGATATGCCAAATACCAGTAACAATTATATACCTCATTCCCATGACCTGATTGAATGGTTTGAGGCTCTTTATGTTCCTGGAGCAAGCAGATGCCCTTGGGCTCTATTAGCATGAGACAGGACATATGGAGATGTTACTGGTGTCAGCTCGAGCAAATCGATGATGAACTGGAAGACAGTGATACAGTGATACACTCAAATAACAGCAACTCAGAGTCACGGGGGAGATAATTTGTCACTTTTTACTGATCTCACAAATTATCCCTGAGAGATAAACTTTCCATTCTAGAGGAAAGTTTCAATGGCATTTTAGCTGGCACATTTCCTGCTAACATCTGTTTCTGTTAACATCTGTTTCCTGCTAACGTCATGCCTGCAAGCTTTAAATTTTAGTGATAAAATTTGATGGGGAGATTTTTTTTTTATCAGAAAAGAGCTTCACTTCCATGGTTAATATTGGAATCTGGTCTGCTACAAATGTCTGATGCTTGTACTATGACTTTTTCTCACAGCAAAGAGAGCCTCCCGCGGTTTCCAGGTGGTATGAGGAGTGCTGGCTACTAAGACTCTGATACATCCTAGGCCGAAGCCCATTGCCAGAGCCTGAAATGATGTGTCTTACTGGCAAAGCACAGCTCAGCACACGTGAGCTCCTTCCATGGCACTGTGCAATGACCTGGGAGGTGGTGTCAGAACCACAGTGCAGCCATTTTAGTTGTTAGAGTCTTCTTTCTGTTCTGTATGGTTGCATGACTGACAGTTAAACTGGGCATGGACCCGTGGCCACATCCTGGAACATATCCTGGGAAAGGGAACTAGGTGAACAGAACTGACAATAACTGCAAGAGATGCCAACCAATCAGTGTATAGAAGAAACCTGGTGGTCGGTCCGTTTGGGGGGAAAAGAATAGAACAAAAACGACCACAGGTGGTACCAGCCAATGGGGAGGAACATAGTTAATGACACAGAAAGTAGTTTTGGGCTTCTTAAACCCTTTCCTGCCCGGGCGGGGGTGTCTTCCCCATCTGTAACTTGTGGAGTGTTGCCCTGTCCTTTCAGTCTGTAACAACACTCTCTATAATAAAACTGTTTAACTCCTTGAAGGTGTCTGGTGTTCGAATCGTAGGCCCTAACATTTGGGGGCTCATCTGGAATTTGAACAATAGTCGTGAGTAAAGAACAGAGTTCTGGAAGCCTCCGGGGCAAGTCTGTCAGTTGGTATGGGACCCTGGCTTAGTAATACAAGAAACTGGATGCAGTATTGCTAGTAGAGACCAGGACTGTAAGGGACGCTTTATAGTCTGCTGTCTTCTCTGGGCAGGAGAAATCTGTTTTCTCCGCCTTCTCTGGGACGGAGAAGAGTCCGTTTTCTCAGTTCTATCTTTGATCTGTCTTTTGTGTTTACTATACTCTCCCCTCAGGGATAGTTTGTGGTGTGTCATGTTGGCTTCTTCGTTTGTCAGTACAAAGATGCTAAAATTCTTCACTGTTCTAAATTAATAATTAGGCTTTTTTGGCTTAATACAAAAGGAGCTCTTTCCTGACCTGATTGGAAGGGTTTGGAAGGGTGAAGGAACACAGGACAGTCTCAAAAGGCATACAGGACTCAGTTTGCCTTGGAAACGGTCCTATCCTCCTTCACCCACCTCAGTTATCACCCTGGGTCAGAGAGACAGCAACTGTTTGCTTGAGCATGTGTGCATGTGTACATGTGTGATGGTCATCTCTGTTCAGTAGTAAATTTTCTCTTTTCTCTCTCTCTCTCTCTCTCTCTCTCTCTCTCTCTCTCTCTCTCTCTGTGTAAATTGTGAGGGCCAAGTGTTTTTTTTGGGTTGTGCTGGACCATGAAAAAGCTTAAAAGTTGCTAAACTAAAATGTTGACTAAAAGGGAAAATTAATATTCTTAATCCGAATTTCTTATTGGAAAAAGGTAAATGGTTACTAACATCAGAGGTTCTTTTAAGTTTAGAACCTGTACAGTTTAGGAGGTGTGTGGAGCTGATCAGAGGTGAAATCAGAGCTCTCACCTCTGTGAAAAGTAACTGAGGTTCAAAACCTATCAAAATTAAATCAGAGGATGTTTTCTTATATTTTATTATGCTGGTATCTAAAAGGTTCAGTTAAAAATATAAATCAGGGGTTTCTTTCTATGTTTAAAAGCAGATGTTTGTTTTGTTTCTGCATAAATTGTTAAGATTATCTGGTCTAGAGAATTTGTAATTGAAATAATTGTGATAAAATTTGTAAAGAAAAATTTTAAAAAAGATGGCCATTTTAAATCTCAGCTGCTGCTACAAAAACACTTAAAATGTAATGGCTTCTAAAAACACAGAATTAGAATTAGTCTGCATTGGACATGAAAATACATACTATTATTAAGGTGTCTTTATTTAAAGTCAGCTTTGTTATCAAGTCAAAACCTAGTCCTAACCTTAGGAAAACTTTATCAACAATGTGAAATTTGCACCGGTTTATGGTGGTGATGTGTTTTGACCCTGTAATATTTCTACACCAGTCCTACAACCCGATATTTTAAGAATGAAATTCGTAAATATTCTTGTCTAATTGCTATGGAGTCAACTTCTTTGCCAAATGAATATTCAAGCACTTATTTTGTCATGTTAAATGAATATTGTTTGGGGGCAAAAGAATATAACACAAAGCGACCACAGGTGGCAACTGCCAGTGGGGAAGGGTGTAGCCCTTGGCCCCAATGTAGTTTTGGGCTACTTAAGGCCTTTCTTGCCATCGGGGTGTCATACCCCATCCATAACATTTGTGGAGTGCGGCCCTGACCTGTCAGTCTACGTTAACTTTCTATAATAAAACTTTTTTTTTTTTTTTTTTTTTGCTTTTTTGGGTCACACCCGGCGATGCTCATGGGTTACTCCTGGCTCTGCGCTCAGGTATTACTCCTGGTGGTGCGCGGGGACCATATGGGATGCCGGGATCGAACCCAGGTTGGCACGGAATGGCTGCGTGCAAGGCAAACGCCCTACCCGCTGGGCTATCGCTCCGGCCCCTATAATAAAACATTTTTTCCCCCAAATTTTATTACACCACTTTTAGATATACAATTGCAAGATGCTCATGTAGAGTTTTGGTTCTACAGTGTTCCAACACCCATCCCTCCACCCAAACCCATCTCCCATCACCAATATCCCCACCTTCCTCCCCTCTCCCACACCTCAACTACTTGGCGGGTTCTGCATGTCTTTTCTCTCCTCTCTATCTCTCCCTCCCGCCTAACTTTCCTACACATCGTAGAATGCAGTACATTAAAGGACATAACTGTTTCCACTAGTTTGATGGACCGTGCAGCGGCCGCGCGACTTAGGGGCCTCATGGTCAGCATCTGGACAGCGAAGGTGGTGGCGAGTCTCATCCGGCTGCTTCCGGGACCCCCAGAGGTGATGGGCCCACTCCCAAAACCCATCTGTCCTCCTGGGAGCCCCATGGTCAGCTGAGCCTGGGGAGAGCCGAATTCCAGCTTCCCCAGCCGCGTTTGAGACTGCATGCTATGGCTGGTCGCCCCAGGGCAGCTGGGCTGGCCACCAGGCTCGACAAAATGGAGGGGGAAGGGCTGACCCCTGGCTCAGTCTGTCGAATTCCCAGTGATTCCCGCTTCTGGGAGCTGCCTACCTGGGCTCAAACTCGTTTTGCTCTGTTCATGTGGTCTTGAGGTAGCATCCCAGCGCACGGACAGCGAAGATGCGGCTAGTGAGGTGGGCGAGTCTCATCCGGCTGCTTCCAAGACCCCCAGAGGTGATGGGCCCCTCCCAAAACCCATCTGTCCTCCTGGGAGCCCCGTGGTCAGCAGACCCTGGGGAGAGCCGAGTTCCAGCTTCCCTATAATAAAACTTTTTTAATTCCTTGCAGGTGTCTGGTGTTCAAATCGCAGACCCTAACAGTGGAAGAGGGGGTATTATTTATTGTTTACACTTAAGGAAAGCCGGATGGAAGACCCACCCCCACCCACTTTGGCCACACCTGGCAGTGCATAAGGCTTACCCTGGTTCTGCGCTCAGGGATTATCCTGGCTCAGGGAACCAAATGGGATGCGGGGATCCAACTCGGGTCAGCTAAATAAAGACAAGTGCCGTCCCCACTGTACTATTGCTTGGGCCTCTGAAAGACTTTCAAAATGGCTTTTTAGATAGCGGGTTATGAAACCACCTAGCTAAAAAAATGGGACTTGAATTAGGAGCCTGAGACCATGTTTTTCACTTCTGCTAATTTCACCTGTGCTTGGGAAGGAGGCATACCCTGAGGAATCTGAGTGGGGCCTTTGTGAGTCAGAGCAGGAGGCGAGGCCTTCGCTGAGCAGGGCTGTGTCCTAGAGCGCAGCTCTTCCCTGCCAGCCTTCTCCCTCCACAAGGTAGGTCCAGAAGAGCCCGAGAGTCACAGAGTGGGTCCGGGAAAGGGAACGAACCCTCGGCTACCTGGTGAGCACAGCCTGTCTTGGCAGCCTCGTCTCTCTCAGAACCTCTCCTGTGACCCTTCTCTTTCGACTTCTCTCTTCTCAAAGATCTCCTCTTGCTTGTTTTCCCTCTGGCCTGACCACCTCCTTGGTATTCTGTGTGACTCAATTTTTTTTTTTAATTTCATTCATTTAGTAAGTTTTAGTGTTTTGCTTTTTGGTCCACAAGCTCAGGACTTACTCCTGCCTCTCCACTCAGGAATCACTCCCTGGCAGTGCTCGAGGGACCATATGGGATGCTGGGAATTGAACTTGGGCTGGCCATGTGCAAGGCAAAACACCTAAGCTGTGCTTTCTATCTCTCAGGCCCATCAGTTGGTTTTTAATCCTTACTGGTTTTCTCTTTCCCTCTCTCTCTCCCTGAACGCCTCCTGGCAGGGGCTCTTTCAGCAGTGCTCAGAGAGGGGCTACTGAGTGGTCTGTGCATCCTTCCTCCCCCACAGCCTACGCTGGAGCAGCCACCACCAGCTCCTCTCACTGCTTTCTGGGGCCCTGGGCAGTGGTTACCTTAACCCGCTCCTCCTTGATGCCTGGGGCTGAGGCATTGAGAGGCCGTTAGAGCCACTTCTTTGGATACAAAAGCCTCTTTCTCCCCTTTGGAGATGAGGTTTCCAGGCAGGTTATTTTTATAGCAGGGCCCAGGCAGGATCCTTCAGAGAAAATAAACAACGTCGCACACACCAGTCCTTCACACCCTCAGCCCCTTTCCTGGAGAGGGGCCCAGCCAGGCTGTGCCGACTCAGGGACGCCCACTGCCCCAAAGGGGCCTCAGGGCTGCACCGGCTGGGAAGAGCAAACCGGGAGGCCGGCTTGGGGGAGGGGGCGCCTGGGGGGCAGACAAAGGTCCTCTGCAGCTGGCCTCTCACAGGCCAAGGGGAGAAGGTGAGGCCTCCAGGGCTCATCTTGCAGTCTGGGTCGGGGTCTCCTGCTCTGCGTCTGCAGAACAGGTTCAGATTGAACCCACATCTCTTAAAGGACTGCCCGCAAGCATCTCTGGGCATGGAGAGTCTTGATTGAACCCAGCAGAGTTCGGTTCAACAAATTACCATTTTGGGCAAATTAAAACTCACCGTTGAATATACACAAAGAGACTTAAGTGATAAACTCTAAATATCTGCAGGGCTAGCCACAATGTGTAAAATAAGAGGGAGAGAGATGCAGAGACAGAGGGAGAAAGAGAGGAAACTGGGGTACCTGCTATTAAGGCAGCATGGGGTGGGAGGGAGGGGGTGGGGTACATTGGTGGTGGAAATGGGGCACTGGTGGAGGGATGGGTGCTGGTATACTGTATTACCAAGAACCAATTATGAACACCTTTGTAATTGTATGTTTCACGGTGGTATAATAAAAATTTTTTAAAAAAAAGCAACAACAATGAAGAGATTAAAAAAAGCAAAAAAAAAAAAAAAACAAATTGCCATTTTGTACCCACTGTTACGTGCCTCATGCTAGGTACTGGGGAGACCACATGAGCACAGGACCTACAGCCCTTTCCTCTGAAGGGTTTCCCCGCAGCTGGGGGTGGGGGTACAGTTCTCAGAGAAGCTTCTACCGAAACTGGGGTCAATGTAGTTATATCCATTTTGCAGATGAGAAAACTAAGGTTCAAATAGGCAGTGTCGAAGGGAAGTCTGGGCCTTGGAAAATCCAGGACCTCGGGAATCAGAGACTGAGAAACTTCTCAGGAAGGTCCCAACAAAGAGCGCAGAGGAGGGAGGAAACCTGACCAGTCGTGGGGTCAGACACATCCCTGTCTAGAAGGTTTCCTGAGGTCCCCCTGTCTCCACCATTCCAGATTAGGGCACACGGAATTCCTAATTTCACCTGGTGAAGACCAGCAGCCAGGCATGGATGCCTCGACATACAGATCCCAGAAAGGAAAAATCTTTCAAAGCTGGCTTCCCTCAGGGCTCCTCAAAGCTCCTTTTTGAGGAGCTTCATTTTAAAAAGCTTCCGAAAACACATGTAGTCCTGTTGGGTGAAATAAAATATGTGTAGTGGGGCCGGAGCAATAGCCCAGCGGGTAGGGCGTTTGCTTTGCACGTGCCGGCCTCTGCCGGCCTGAGTTCGATCCCCAGCATCCCATATGGTCCCCGAGCACTGCCAGGAGTAATTCCTGAGTGCAGAGCCAGGAGTAGCCCCTGAGCATTGCCGGGTGTGACCCAAAAAAGGCAAAAAAATAAAATAAAATAAAATAAAATAAAATAAAATAAAATAAAATAAAATATGTGGGCCCTGCATGGCCCGCTAGAGAGGTCAGCAGTGGCCGCCAAGGAGACCCTGTCTACATAACTGTACTGTCCCAGGCCTCCGTCCTGCACAGCCTTCTGTATGCTGACCCTCTGGCGCTGACCCTTCTCTCTCTGGCTCTGAGCAATCCCACTCCTGATGCCCATGCTAAAGTCCCTCTGGAAGGAGGGGACTTAGCCCTGACACTGTCAGTCCTGTCGTGACCAACTGTGGAACGAAGGAAGGAATGTGTCCCCTTCCAGAAGCTGAGTGTCAGTAGGTGAGTTCTGGTTAGTTCTTTAAGGGCCCATTGAACCCTGAGCCATGCTGTCTCGCACCTAGAAGTCCTTATCTTTGAATGGAGCTAATAATACCTTCACCATGGGTTCCGAAGAGCTTGCAGACAGCTCCTGAGGCATAGTGAGTACTCGGAAACCTGAGCTATTGCTGGCTCTCCTCCCCGGAAACAGGCTAACAGGCTACCTCAGCGGTTCAGCATCTCCCAACACACACCCTCCAGCTCTAGGAGTTCACTCTGGGGTCTGGAGACTGGTCAGACGACCCCTACCCTACCACCCCAGCATCCCAGTATCAGGCAAGAAACTTTGATGGGGGCTGGAGTGATAGAATAGTGGAAAGGGCATTTGCCTTGCATGTAGCCGACCCTGGGGTTTGATCCCCTATATCCCATATGGTCCCCCAAGCACCACTAGGATTAATTCCTGAGTGCAGAGCTAGGTGTAACCCCTGAGCATCACCAGGTATGACTCAAAAAGCAAAAGAAAATAAATAAATTTATATATAAAATTATAATATATATATATATATATATATATATAGAGAGAGAGAGAGAGAGAGAGAGAGAGAGAGAGATGTGCTGATGACAGTCAGAATCCAGGAGCCTGTCCTCCTCAGCTTGAGCATGAGGTATCTCCCTTTCATGCCACTGATTCCTTTCACCAGCCCTTGATAGACTTTTTCACTCTTCGAGGAGCTGACCTCAGTACGGCTGAGTGGCCTTTTCCATCTTGGCCCCTCTCACTTGACCCCTGCATGCTGCTTTCAGCTGCCTCCTGCCTTTCTGTCTCTGCTAATGAAGTTTTCAAACAAAGCCCTGCATGGCTGGAGTTTGGCAGGAAGCATGCTGGGAGCCTCAAACCTGCTGCAGGAAGTCCCGGGGTTGGTTGCTAGGGAATGCATCCTAATGGCCAGGTTCTGGAGCTGTCTTTGTTGCCACCTAAGCAAGGGCCGTGGGACTGAGCGCACAGATGGATCTTGCAGGACCCCCTGGCTCTCACCTGGCATTGTCTACCCGGGCTGCAGTGTGCTGGTAACTTCTCTCTGGTCTCTCCATGCAAATAGGTTCGGGAAGCTGGCCCCGTGTGTGCCTCTCTAGCCCCCAGCCACCTTCTCTGGGGCAGCTTCATGTGTGGTCTCCATTGGACTGGGAAGGCACCACAAAGAATCTGGAGACAAAAGATAGCACTGCACAGGGAAGAGAGGCCTCGAAGCAGCCTGGAACTTGCTTTTCTCAGTTCCGAGGGCTCTTAGACCTCTGGGTCTATGAGTGTAGATGTTTCCAGGCTCTGCAGGGCCTCTGCTTGAAAGAGGCAATGTAGGGGCTGAACAGACACAACAGGGGTTAAAGCACATACCTCATGTGCAGCCAATTCTCCGCCCCACCCTTTTTAAAACTTAGAAAAAGAATTCATTCAGATTCTGTGGTTTACAATACTATGAAGGTTTCCCATACACGTAATTCCAACACCAAACCCTCACCCGTGTACTCAACCCCTCTCCCCCAAGGACCTCAACACCACCCCCTTCAACCTACCCCTCTTTACTAACTCAATTGTGCGGATCAATTTTTCCCATTGGATTGCCTTTGGCTCTTTGTTGCTACCTCACTGGGTAAGTCGCACACTGCAAGAGATCATTCTGTATCTGTCCTTTTCCTTCTGACTAACTTCACTCAAGAGATAAACTCGAGTTCCATCCATGATGCTGTAAATTGCATGATCTTGTTCTGTCTTAGAACTGCGACATGAACTAAAGAGATAACACAGCAGGTAGGGTGCTTGCCTTGCCTGCTGCCAGCCAGGTTTCAATCCCTAGCATCCCATATGGTCCCCTGAGTAAGCCGGGAGTGATTCCTGAGCATAGAGCCAGGATTAACCCTTGAGCACCACCAAACGAAATCAAAACAAAGCAAGAACAGTGTCATATTCCACTGTGTGTATTACCACAAGGTCTTGATCCTCTCATCTGTAGCTGGGCTCTTGGGTTCTTTCCATATAAGTTTTTTAACATATTTATTATTTTATGACTTTTTTTGCTTTAGAATGCTATTAATAATGTTTCTCATGGACATAATTTCAATGCCACACCCATCTCCAATATGCCCATCTCGCTCCCCCAAAGGACCCAACTCCTCTTCCTTTCATACCGCCAACTCAATTGCGTGAGTCAGTTGCTCTATTTTGTCGTCTTTGGATCTTTGTTGCTACCTCACTATGTATATAAACTCTCACATATGAGAGAAATCATATTATATCAACCCCTATTGATCCCTGGCATCACCTGGTTCCCTGAATACGCCTCTGGGCACCCCAGGAGTGACCCTGATGACCCCAGCATGACAGGGACCCCCAACTTCTTGCAAGTACCCACCCCTAAAGAAAAAGAGTGTGTAGAGAAAGCACATCACAGGAAAACATGTCACAATCAACCAAAAGCTACCAAAAAAATAAAAACCCACAACCTGGAAACAAGTGCCAAAGGATTCTCTTGCCAAGAGCCAAACTCCAAGTTCTAGCAGTTTATTTATTGTTACAGTGTACCTGGTGCTCTCAAGAGCATCTCATGAAGCTTCCACCACACCTGAAAGCTGGTAAAGGTTCTTTTTTTCTTTTTGGGTCACACCCAGCAATGCTCAGGGGGTTACTCCTGGCTCTGCACTCAGGAATGACTCCTGGCAGTGCTCAAGGGACCATATGGGATGCTGGGGATCAACCCTAGGTCGACCATGTGCAAGACAAATGCCATACCTGCTGTGCTATCACTCCAGCCCCAAGGAAGCTGGTAAAGGTTGCTGCCACTTTCCTCTCGTTACAGAAGAAGGCACTGGGTACCAGAGAGGGTAATCAGATACACAGCTGGCAGAGCTCAAAGCTTGACCTTAAGCATGATGCTGCCCCTGTGATCCCCTTTGCAGGGGAGCAGGTGGAAGAGCAATAGGACATGTCGGAGGTCAGTGGAGGATTCACCCCAGCAGAGTGTCAACAGAGGGTAGACTGCATTGGCAGGTTGGAAGGAACCCCGATGTCCAGACTGAGAATTCTGGGCTGGGACAGAGTCGGGAACTAAGTGTCTGGAGGAGCCTTGGAGTGCCAGGCTGAGGGGCTGCAGGCAGGAGAGCATGCTGAGGGCGTTGGAGCAGCTGGACACAAGACTAAACCACCACTGCAAGAAGCGAGGCCGGCCAGGAATAGACACTCTCGGGGAGGTGCGACATGACTTTGGAGTTCCTGGGACTTGGAGCAACCTCACTCTCATGCCAACACAGGGAACAACCAGACTGTTCGGATAAAAATGCGTCCACCGGACTCCCGTGTCCAGGGAGCTTTAGGTGAGAGTTGGAATCAAGAGTACAGTGTTCCCGGGTCTGTCCTTTCTAAGGACCACCTAGATGGTTATTGACTTAATAGTTTCCCTAGTTTCCTTAAGTCAACTTTCACACTACCTTTTTGTGTTTCTCATGTACTTGAACTGAAAGCTCTATCGTGAGATTGATAGTCCACCTTTTCCTCCAATGCACATTAAAAAGTAAATGTGTAACTATTAAAATGAAATACGGCTATTCATGGTTCACCTAAAATCACCTTAGGAAATATTGTCTGGGTCACCCTCCCTCTGCATTGAAGCAACTTCATTCAAAGAGTTCATATTTGGGAAAAGCACGTCAGAAACCCGGAGAGCCAGGGGTGAGGAAGAGCCAGGCCCTAGAAGGGCATCTACAACCCCTACCAGGAGACATCAGTGGGATAGGGACCGAGGGCCTGGGGACCACTGAGGGGGTGGAGGGTGCTGAGGGGCCTTGAATGAGGCTCTGAAGACGTGAGGTCGTGGCTGCCAGGAACTGCACAGAGGCCATGTTGCAGAAGGAGTTTCCGAAAACTTTTATGGATGGTTTCTTAAAAAACACCTGAGCTGTGTGCCTGGGCTGGGCCCTGTGTGGTCCTGATGCCTGCTGAGGTGGGTTGGGTGCGAGGCTGCTCCTCTGCGCTCGTCTCTGTGCCCCTCCTGCCTTCTCCTGTGTCCCTTTGTTCTTTTCACTATTCTTAGTATTACTTCTGTGGATGAGCTCCTACTGGGAGTTCTAAGTCCTGAGTTCTTTTTTCCTAAGCTTTTGTGTTTGTTCATTTTGAGCTCTGGGCTCTGGGCTCAGGGATCACCTCCTGGTGGGGATTGGGGAGTCCTGTGGGAAACTGAGGCTCAAACCCAGGTGACTGCGTGCAAGGCAAGCACCCTGCCTGCTGTACTATTACTCTGGCCTCTTTCTAAACTTTGTTTTATTTAATCCTCACAGTCGCTTTATAAGGCAGCTGCTGGGATTGGGTCTCTTCTACATGCCAGGAAACAAGATAGTCACATAGATGGTTAGTGGCAGGACTTGGGGAGCCTTTGGGGTCCAGACCTGTATGAGCCCAAAGCCCAGTGAGTTCTGACCACACCTCTATGTCTCTTCCTCGTCCTTGTCTCCTTTTTCCACATCTCCCAGGGACCACCCAATTTCATAAATGGCGGTAGGCTGAGACTCCTCCCGGACTACCCAACTGCACTCACAGTACAGCAGGCAGCCTGCAGGCACACTGACCTATTGAGTTGGCCCTGATGAAGTGAATGTTTAGAATCCTTTTAAGTCATTGAAAGCCTTTTTATGATGGACTCTGACTTCAGATAAACAGCAAAAATAAACTTCACCCCCAAGCGAGATAGACTTTCTTTACATTTGGGTATCTCAGTGTCAAGTAGTTAGAAGAAAGAACTGCTCTGAAGTGCCAAGGTGCTTTGATAAATTGAATGATTAATCAGGGCAGTAGGAATTGATACCACTTTTTAAACTATTGTAGCTGCTCGATGACCTTGTTGGACTAACCCAAAGAGAAAATGTTATAGGAAAGGAAAACACCTAAAGAAAAAGGTTCTGAGTTTGAGACAATAACCCAAAGGACTGGAGCACGGGTTTTGCATAAGGGAGCCCTGGGCTCAACCCTTGGCTGGCGATGACTCCTGAGCACCATACTAGGGACAGTCCCTCAACACCAATGAGAATATACCCAAAAACAAAAACGAGAGACTGTTCAAAACCCTGGATCGATCAATGCGTATGTGTGTGTGCGCAAACTCTGCTTTATGTCCTCTTATTTAATGATTGCAGGTAGAGTATATGTGCTGAGGGCAGTCTGAAGACCAGGGCTATCTTTCTCCTTCCAAGATGCCCACGAAGGCAGAGAAGGCGTTGGCCTGGTGTATAAGCTGCCACTTCATGCTCTGATTAGCATCTACCTCACCACTGTAGGGTCTTTGGGGTCAGAGCACCCATGTTTATTCTACTCCAACGCATTCAAGAAAGATAAAAGACAAAATATTAACTTAAGGGACCTCAACAGCCGATGAACTGAAGCACTGGTCATCCATTGCATTAGGGCGAAACTCTGGCTGGGTGTCAAACCTGAAAATTGGTTCAGTTCCTTCCTTTGCCTCTGCTATGAAAACTGCTCAGAGGAAAGAAATGTGGATCCAGGCCCTCGAAGGAAGGCTGCACTGAAGGACAGAGAGCGCTTGTTGCAAGCAATTCCTTCAGGGCTGAAATTCCAATTCAGGTCTCAGCACCTAAAGTCATTTCTCTTCCTTATTTATGTTTCCCGTGGAAAGTCTGAAGAAAAACCCACGGAGCATCTTTTGAATTTGCATTTGGAAGGGAGAAAATATGCTCCTTCTCTGTTGGGCAAACACAGCAAACATTGGTGCTTTCACGACTCAAACACTAGCTGGTTTTCAAAGCCTCCTGCTTGGTGGCCTGTGGAGCGAGGCCAGGGGAAGAGAAGGGTGCAGCCACCTGGGATGGGAGGTTTGCTTTGGGAGCAGAATTTGGAATTTGTGAATTTTCTACTCCAAGTACACCCAAATGGCATAACTGTAGCCTTCTGAGCACAATTTTTTAAGCTCAAGTGTTTTCTGACAAGCAGGGTTCCATATGCCTGAGGTGGGCCATCACGAGGAGATGTCCACAGGCAAAGCTGACCCAAGAACTCTGCATCTGCTCTTTGGGTGAAACTAAGGCGAGAGGGTGGAGTAAGAATGAAGAGAACATGCTCTGCTTTCATGACTCCCTCCCAGCACCCTCCTTCCTTTTTCCCTTTCTCTCTCTCTCTCTCTCTCTCTCTCTCTCTCTCTCTCTTTTCTTGGGTAGGGGCACCACTGGTGGTGCTCAGGGCTTATTCCTGGCTGTGTGCTGAGGGCATCACTCCCGGCAGGACTTAGGGGACTACATGTATAGGGCCCCAAAAATCAAACCTGGGTTAGCCATGAGTTAACAGTCCTGCCCGCTGTAGTATCTCTTTAGCCCCCATCTCATTTTCTTCTTTTCTTCCACAAGAGAATAATATAATAAACCCTCAAGAGTCCATCACCAGTTTTAACAATGACCAACTCCTGTCCAGTCTCTCTGCATGTCTTACCACACTCAACCTCCCTACTCCCTATTCTCCAACTGGAATGTTGTGAAACAAAATTCTGGACATCATATCACTTTTCTCCACAGAAAGTTAGATTTTGGGGTAGTATCTGATAAGCATACTCCTTCCAAGTCCTTGGTCACTTCACTTGATCACTTGACATCCCATAGTTTGTTGATTTGCTCGAGTGGGCGCCAGTAACGTTCCATTTGTTCCTGTCACTTGCCAGTGTAGCCCAATGGCATCTGCTTGCTCCAGGAATATGAAGAGCCTCCTTAAACTAATAAAAACAAATAACACTTGTAAGACCTTATATTAATTTTGCTAACCAGCACAAGTCTTTAGGGAAATTATGAAGCTCATCTAAAGACCTGAAATCTAAAGCTTTCTCTCTCAAATTTCTTTAGTGGGGCTGGGCTCAAAGAACTTGAACTACTTGTTTAAGTGTGGGAGTGAGCCCTAGATGGGACCTGGTACCTGAAGCAACTCCTGCTGCAGTAGAACCCAGCATGGCATCCTTACCCACTCACCTGTTATTTGGCTATATGATTATTGTGTTAGCATTGCAGTGAACTTAAGTGTACTTTGTCAAATCAATGATTTTTGTGTCCTTGGGTGCCAAGAAGTGGGGTCAGGGAGTGATATGGGAACGCTAGATTTATTTTTCCCTTTGTTTGTTTTGTTTATTGATTTATTTGTTTAGGGGGTGACACCGAAACCAATAAGATACTCAGATCTTACTCCTGATTCTGTGCTCAGCATTGCTGATGGTGCTGGGGGGTACTGTATGCAATGCTAGGGATCAAACCTGGCTAGCTGAATGCAAGGCAAGCATCTTAACTCTGTACTATCACATATCACCTTGGTCTTAGTTTTTGAAAGAAGTCTCACTACATTTTCCCAAAAGCTGATTGTTTCATTTATTTATTTTTGGCTTTTTGGGTCACATACTGGGATATTCAGGGGTTATTCCTGGTTCTGCACTCTGGAATTACTCCTGGTGGTGCTCAGGGGATTATATGGGATGGGGACTGAACTCAGATAGGCGGTGTGCAAGGCAAACATCCTACCCGCTGTATTATGGCTCTGGCCCCTGAGACTTGCTTTATTAACAATAGCTATTGAGTGTGTTGGAGGAACCTGCTGGGTATTTGTTGTGGGGAAAGGAGAAAGAAGCCTAAAGTAGAGCAACTGCCTTCTAGGATTTTTTAGTCCAATGGGAAGAGAGTCTCTGGAAGAGAGCCTGAAGTCTAGAGAAGTGGGAACCTCTTCCTTAGACCTCTAGGGGTTGTTAATTGGCAGGCAATTAGTTCGCTTTCTTAGGGACTGTTAATGTGTTTGTTTAGAGTCTGTTGCAGTGTCTTTAAGATAAGGTCCAGCTCCATTTACACGGACTGTCAAGAGCACTTGGAGCCTGTGAGGTCAGGCCTGGTGATCTCTGTCTCTCCTCCAGACCTTCCAGGGCTCCTGAATCTCTCAGGCTCTGAGAGAGTCAGCAGAGCACACAGGAGAACGGGTTCTCTCTGGTTTAAGAAATAATAAGATTTGTCTCTATTTTGGATTTTTTAGGACTCTCCTAGAAGCTGCACAACTGCCTTCAACCTCTGTACTGATCTCCCTGGCCCCAGCAGTACAATTTCAAAATGAGGAACCAAATGTCTTTATTCTGTTTTTCTTTACGAGATCAGATTTACAAGTCAAACTATTTTGGAGGTGGGCACCTTGGAGATCATGTAGAAGCTTTCTGGCATTGAGACCCAGCACTGTCCTCTGTCTCTTCACCTTCTGTTCCTCTCATCCCAATGTGTGCAAACCCAGCGGCCTGGTGTCAAGTGGAAACGGCAGCTCATGAAAAAGACAGAGCCTGGCCTGGTGCTGCTCCACAGGCATCCGGGCTGGAGGGCACAGGGGGAGAGAACTGAGAGGTCCAGGCTCTGGGTGTACAGCAGCGAGGACGGCTTTTCAGCCAGTGAGGAAAAACAGAGTTTTCAATACACATCAAGCAACTGGCTTGACACTTGGGGTGCAGAGTGAGGAAATAAACTCAGATTTATACTCCCAGCCTTAAAATCAATGGTATATGGATGGAAAGCTTTAATGTCAAAAATTAAATCCTAAAATAACAAAATAAACCAAGGAGAAAATATTTTAAATCTATGAATGAGAACAGATGTAATAAAATAATGATATATTTTTACCATAAAACCAAAATTATTTTCCTAGCATACTCCAAAATTTAAACAAAGCAGAAAAAGTCTTTTAGTCACAAAGAAATACCAGCAACTCATCACAAAATTGGTCTCTTTTAGTGATCTTTTTATAATTCCATTTTCTACTTTGTTGTAGCAAGCAATATGAAGTAGATTAGTCTGTTATTGCTAGGGGTAGGTTTGTGGGGCGGTGCAAAGCTGGGGACATTGATAGAGGGGAGGTCACACTGGTGGTAGGATTGGTGTTGGAACACTGAATGCAGTCCCTGAAACTACTGTATAAGAACGACTTTGTAAATCAGTGTTTAAATATATGTATTTAAACACTGATTTACAAAGCTATATATATATATATATTTTTGGGTCACACCGGCAATGCTCAGGGGTTTCTCCTGGCTCTGCACTCAGGAATTACTCCTGGCCGTGCTCGGGGACCATATGGGATGCTGGGCGGGGATCAAACCGGGCCGGCCTGGGCCGGCGCGTGCAAGGCAAACACCCTACCTGCTGGGCTATCGCTCCAGCCCCAAATAAATATTTTTAAATGAAAAAATAATTCACCCTCAGGGTCAAAGAGATCACATAGGAGGTGAGGTACTAGTCTTGTGTGTGATCTCTTTAGCCAACACTGGTCTGATCCACAGAACCAAATATGGTCCACAATGCTGCCAGGGGTCACTCCTGAGCACATAGGCAGGAACAGCTTCATAGCATCCATAAATGTGGCCCCAAAACAAAATGAAAACACTGAGAAACAAAAGATTAACATTTAAAATAAAGATAGAATCAGCTTTACTGATCTCTATTTAACTTTAAGATTCAAATGCTCACAGTCCTGCTCCTTAGGCATTTTTCTCATGTTTAAGTCAACAGGGTTGGAGCATTTCACCTTTAAGTAGTCAGCGAGGGGCCTATACCTTGTGACTTTAGGTGCCATTGACAAATGCAGGTACATTTTACACTGCTAATTGTCGAAATAGAGGTAGGAGATAGGAAACAACAGAACAGCAATACTGCTGGGACTGTTGGAGAGGACAGTACATTAGGACAATCTTTGGCCTCTCTTTCCATTTAAACACAACTTCACCTAAGGACCGACAGAGTGGAGAAAATCTGTTCCTTCTTTCCTTAATCTTCCCAGAAAAGGGGCTTCTCTATCCAGTGGGAGTACAGAGAGAACCTCGTTTGGACTTGGTTTGGGACCCAGAATCCTATTGACAAAGCTTCGTAAAGATACTGCGTAAGGCACTTGGTAACACGGAGGTGGGGGCGAGGATAAGAGTGTGAGTTCTAAGGTTGGGTGGAGGCACAGGAACAGGGGTAGTAGGTGTACAAGAATGTCCTGGCTCGCCTGGGCTCCGACTCCCAGTGTTCACCCTGGCTGCATTCTCTCTTCAAGATAGTCAGGGTACTGTGGCTTTCCTGAGGTCGCCTTTGTCATTACCAAATCTCCTAGCCAGGATAGGAACTTAAAAAAGAAAGCTGAAGAAATTCTATGGCTATGTCAAGACAAACAAGCAAATCATCATCCATTTGGAGACAGAGGCCAAAGATTATCCCATGTGGAGATCCCATTGTCAGAGTGAATGGCTTGCATCTCCACATCACCAGAGTCAAGGATACGATTTTTTCAAGGGGACTCTGGAAATTGTCACTCCACACTAGGACTGCGCTCTGTCCCTTGAGAAAGCCTTACTGTTTCTGGTACTTACTTTCCCTATGGTTCAATTTCATGCATGCTTTTCCTGAACCTTGGAGATAAAGGCTCATCTTTGATATGTCCTTCGTCACTAGAAAGAGGCAGGAGCCTGTGAGTTCTTGTTCAGATAAACAGGGTGGAAGTCCGGCTCTTCAGGAAAACCCACCTTTTCTCTTTGGCCCCAATTACCCCCGTGCTATTTGCTAGGCTGAAGGGAGGGACAGCTAAAGATGGGCACACTGGAAAAATAAGTCACCTTACCCTGCATGGAAAGAATAGCTCCCTTCATTGGACTGCTCTGGGACGCCAGGGTTATCCAGGTCCCAGAGCGAGGAAATGAATCAGTCGTTCCCAGCCTTCAGTCATCCCAGTCACTTCAATATCCTTTGGCAGTGTGGCATTTGGACATGTTTTGTCAAAAACTAATGAACATCACACTTAGGTGTTGGAAACAAATATAACCCCCAGCCAATTCTTACACTTGCTCCAGATGAATAACTCCTTTGGCTTCCCAACCAACTGAAGCCAGTGAGTGAATTTAGAGACTGAGAAGTGAGTTGCTGGCTCTCGCATGAATTCCTCCCACAGAGTGGGACCCAAACTGGCTGCATGGCCTGAGACAGCCATTCCCAACCATGGTGCATATCAGCATGACCTGGATGGGGTTATGAAACAAGCATGCCTGGGTTCCTTTCCCAGAAATTCTGATTATATTACTATTTGGGGTGTACACACGACTGGGGCATTTTTAAAGCTCCCCAAGTGATTCTGAGATGCAATCAGGACTACCCAAACAGTGCTTCTCATCCTTAATGTGCAAATAAGTGAGCTTGGGGTCTGGTGATTCAGCAGGTCTGGGTGGGACCTGAAATTCGGCATTTCAAATAAGCTTCCTGGTCATGTGGTGTTGCCTGTCTGTAAACTTCTCTTTGGTAGCAAGAATGTGCTGCAAACCACAATGCCCAATAGGAGAGAGAGAGAGCAGAGAGAGAGAGAGAGAGAAAGAAAGAAAGAAAGAAAGAAAGAAAGAAAGAAAGAAAGAAAGAAAGAAAGAAAGAAAGAAAGAAAGAAAGAAAGAAAGAAAGAAAGAGAGAGAGAGAAAGAAAGAGAGAGAGAAAGAGAGAAAGAAAGAGAGGAAGGAAGGAAGGAAGGAAGGAAGGAAGGAAGGAAGGAAGGAAGGAAGGAAGGAAGGAAGGAAGGAAGGAAATCGTCCTTGAAGATTTTTTTAAACATTTTATTATACCACCGTGAGATATACAATTACAATGTTGTTCACATTTGGAGGTTTCGGTCACACAGTGTTCCAGCACCCCGCCCTCCATCAGTGCCCATCTCCCACCACCTATGTCCCCAATTCCCTCTCCCCCTCCCACGGCCTGCCTAAATGGCAGGTTCTTTATCTCCTCTCTCTCTCCTCTCTCTCTCTCTTCCTTCTCCTACACATTGTGGGTTGCACTACATACACTTAGAAGCCATCATTTATATTTTTTGCCTGTATTTAATGCTCAGTTCTATGTTGGTATCAGACCTTTTGACATTTATTCACACATGTTCCCTTCTCTATCTTACCTAACCTCTGACTCCCACACGCTTGTGGTAATTTCCACTTTTGGTAAGATCACCTGATATATTTATGTTATGCACTTGAATATGTTTTAATTGTTTTTAAATTAGGTATTAACAAACTCTGAATTTTCAAATTATTAATAGTACCTGATAAGGAAACTTGATACTGGGGATAAGTGAACCCAGCCCAGGGGCTCAACCTAAGAAGGTGAACGGGAGCCATAAGTAATAACACTTTTGTAAACATGTGGCCTGAAATATAAAAAAGAACAGGGAATTCTAAGGTTATGATGAAAGACAAGTTTGATACAGTTGTAGACAGATCAAGAATTGGACAGGGCTGCAGACATTAGGGTAGGACATTTGCCTTGCAGGTGGCCAATCCGATTTGATCCCCAGCACTCCATATGGTAACTCAGCACTTCCAGGAGTGATCCCTGAACACAGAGCCAGGAGTAAGCCCTCAGAACAACTGGGCGTGGCCCCCAAACCACACACACTGAAAAAATTAAGACTTGGAAGAAAACTCCCTGCTTTTCTGATACAGTCTAATGACAAATTCCAGGAGATCTGCTTCAAAGGCATAAAAGAGAGATACCAGCTCTTAGGCCCCGAAAGTGACATCTTTATACTTCCCAGTGTAGAAGAATATTCTAAATGCATGAAAAGATGTGGCTGTGTCTGGGCATTTCAGACTCTTTAAATCTTGCTAGGCAATAAATGGATGGACATGGAGAAGATCATGTTGAGTGAAATTAGCCAGAAGGAAAGAGACAGTTATAGAATGACTGCATTAATTTGCATGACATAAATATATATGTACATATTATGATACCAATATCCAACATCAAGTGAAACATGTATCAGGAGGTCTTGTCAAAGGTGGGAATTATCACAAACATGTGGGAGTCAGAGGCTAGGTAAGACAGAAAATGGAACAGTATACTAACAATTGTCGAAATTACTAATACCAACCTAGAACTGAGCATTAAATACAGGCAAAAAGATGCACGTGACAACCCTTTAGTGTATGTTCTATAATCCACAATCTGGAAGGGGAGGAAAAGAGAAAGAGATAGAGAGAAAGGGAAAGAAATAAAAAAAAAAAACCTGCCATGGAGGTGGGCTGGGGGAGGGGGAGAGAACCAGGGACGTTTGGTGGTGGGAGATGGGCACTGGTGGCGGGATGGGTGCTGGAACACTGTATGACCAAAACCCAAATATGAATATCTTTGTAATTGTATATCTCACGGTGCTATAATAAAATACTTTAAAAAAATTAAAAAAGTTAAAAAATCAATAAATAAATTACAGTGAAAAAAAAATTTTGCTAGGCATTGTGAAACTTTGTTTATAAATTACTTATCTGATTCTCTGTGATTTTTTATATTGATCTGATTGGGAAAGGTCTTGAGTATTTAAATATTTGTGCCAAGCTATTCTGTCCACTGAAAAGACCCAGGATCCAATTTCAGTCAAAGCACCAGAACATGACCTTTTCAAAACACCACCACCACCACCACCACCAGCAGCAAAGCCCGAGAAAAGACAGGCCAGACGCACAGCTGGGCCACTGGACCCACGTGGACCAGCCCGTGGAGCAACGGGAGGGAGAAAAAGACTCTGTCCCTGGCAGGGCTCAACACAGCTCCTACGGTCAACAGACAGGTGGGCTGATGTGGCCGGCGCTAGACTTGGAGCAGGGATCAAGGCCTCTCTCTCATCCCCTCCACCTCCATGTCCCAGCCCCACAGCCACCACCACTAGCAAAGCCAGAGAAGAGACAGGCCAGATGCCGCTCAGCTGAGCCAGGCTTAGATAATAATCAAGTTTGGGGCCAGGTCCTTCCCAGGATCTTGCCCATATATACACTGTAATGATCATTGTAGTTGTAACAAACTGGGGGGGCAGATGGGGAATGTGGAGTGGGGTATGGGCCTTGGCCTACAGTGGTCATAGGGCACATCGGTGGTGGGACATTGGTGGTGAGAATGGGGCACTGGTAGAGGGACGGGTGCTGGAACACTGCATGACTGAGACCCAAGTCTGAACATCTTTTAATTGTATATTTCATGGTAGTATAATAAAAATTTTTATAAGAGTAGATTTGAGAGTGGAGCAAAAACAACAACAAAAAAATACCCAAACAACCAAATAACAACAACAAAATCAATGCATCACTCTCCTCTACAGGCGTGGTTAAAATAAGTATTCAATCTGTGGATTTAGTATGTTTCGCCTTATGAGATTACACCTATTGCTGTGTATGGAATGAGAACATTCAAGAAATGTTAGATTCCCTTGCTGTGAATGCTTTTATCTTGCATTTTGTCTTTGTCCTTGACATTAATCTAAAGAACAGGGATTCTCTCTTCTAGCACTAATTCTCAATGGAGACAACACTGAATGAAGATGCTTGTAGAATTTTCTAACCTAAGAATTTGTGTGATCAGTGCTAGAAAAGGGTGATTTTAAAGAATAGTTGGCTGATAGATGTTCACATAATAAGAGCAGACAGAGTATCATTTGGGTGCTTCGGGCTTCCATGGCTTGCAAACATGAAGGCCAAAGCACCCAAATTTAGACTCACACAAGAAATTGCTTTTCTTGAGCAGCTTGAAAAATTTACTATAGTTATGATTCTCATAACTTTGCCTTCTTTAATAGAGACAAATTACTTATTAAAATTGTTGCTTCGTTAATGAACTATGTGAGTATGTCTGTGTGGGGTGAGGGAAGAGATTTGAGGGTTGGATTGCCCCAAAGGATGGTATGCAAGGTAGATCCAGCACTAGAATGTGGGAGATGCAGGGAGAAAACGGGCTTCTCATTACCGGGTCTTCCAGTGCACAGTTCAAAAACACCCATTCCAAGGATTGTCCTGGGAATTCGAATTTATGCAACATCCTATTTCTTTTCTTGAATGACTGATACATTCTTCCATATCTCTTGACTTGCGCAATAGGAAGAAGACTGGTCTGAGAGATAGGAAACCTAAAATGAGCGCCTTTTACGCAGCCTGTCAAATTAGCTTGGCTTGATTGCTTGGCTCCATGGGCCTTGAATGTTTTACCTGCAGTGAGGTAGCTGCATTCGGTTCAGTGATGAGCAAGATTCTAGAGGCAGTTTCTATCTCACCACCATTTTTCACTGATCATAGCAGAATTCAGTTTGACCATCACAGATCCATGAATTGAATCTGAATACCATTACTGTGATGTTAAAACAAGATTAACATGACGCTCATCCATTGTTGGTGGGAATGTCGCCTGGTGCAACGTTTTTGGAAAACAATATGGAAATTAAAGACTAGAAATTGAACTCCCATTTGACCCAGCCATACCACTCCTTGGAATATACCCTGGGAAGCCAAAAACATGCAGCAGAAACACCATCCCTACTTGTTCATAGCAGCATTATTCACAATAGCCAGAATCTGGAAACAACCAGAGTGCCTGAAAATTGATGACTGGATAAAGAAGCTTTGGTACATCTACACAATGGAATACTATGCAGCTGTTAGGAAAAACGAAGTTATGAAATTTGCCTATAAATGGATGGACATGGAGAGGATCATGTTGAGAGAAATTAGCCAGAAGAAGACAGATATAGAATGACTGCATTTATTTTCATGACATAAATATATAAACATATATGTCGGAGAAGCGCCGCCGGGGTCCCCGACAGTGTCAGGACAGAAGTTCTCTTCTACCTCCAAGAACGCCGGGAGAATAGATGAAAACTCACGAATCTGGTGCAGTTCCAAAAAGGCTTTTAATAGTACAAAAACTCTTCCACAGCACTCCAATAAAATGAACAAACTTTAGCTCTGGTCCAAACTTGAACCATACAAAAGAGCCTAAGTCTCCCACCAAAGAGAGAGAGGATCTCACCCGAACTGAGTCCTACCCAGAAGAAGGGAGCAAAAGGCCAACAAGCAAAAAGCCAAAAGCCTCAAGGCTGAAAGGCCCAAAAGCCGAAAGCTAAAAGGCCCAAAGGCAAACGGTGAAAAGGTGAAGGGACCTCAAGTCAGTCCCCTTATATACACCCAAGTAATCCAACCGGGAGGGGCATGTCAACAAAGAACCCTAAACAGAGTGTAGTGCCACACCCTATTGCAGGTATAAACAAAGGTTATGTCAAGGACTAAGGAGATTATCTCTTATGTAAAACACTGGAGAGAGAGAGGGCTGATATAAAGTAATACATCTTAACTTCATGAGCTTCATGTAATCTAGATGGTACCCACAAGGTCCTTCTTATTATTATCTGCACCAGGGTGATTCTGAGTATCTTGTTCTCGTGTACTGAAAGGGTCACACTCGCCTGCTTAGAGCAAACTAGTATGATCCTTCCTATAGTCTTCCCATAGTCTCAGCGTAGCCAGGGTGGTAGTCTCCTGGTAAATTCTAACTGTCCCACGCTGGGTGCAGTGGGTATAAAGAGGAGCTGTGCCCAATCTAGAAAACATAGAAGTCTTCATAGATGTATAAGTCAGAAGTTATTCAATCAAGGTGACTTCTGTAACTGCCACACCCTCTAGTAGTGTTTACATAGAAGAGAAGTCTCATTAGAATGAACCTTGACTTAGTAGATTAAGCTGGGGGTGGGTAAAACAACAAAACTCCCAGAATAGCTAAACCTGTCCTCCAACACACACACACACACACACACACACACACACACACACACACACACACACACACACACACACACATATATATATATACATATATACATATTATGATACCTATAGCCAAGGTCAGGTGAAAGGTGGATCAGGAGGTCTTGTCAAAGGTGGAAATTACCACAAACATGTGGGAGCAGAGGTTAGGTAAGACAGAGAATGGAACAGTGTGCCAATAATTGTCAAAAGTGCTATTACCACATAGAACTGAGCATTAAATGCAGGCAAAAAGATACACATGATAAACTCTAAGTATATATATTATAATCCACAATGTGTAGGAGAAGGAAGATAGAAAGAAGGAGAGAGAGAAAGAGTAAAAGAGAAAAGAGATAAAGAGCTTGCCATGGATGCAGGCTAGGGAGAGGGAGGGAATCGGGGACATTGGGCACTGGTGGAGGGATGGGTGCTGGAACACTGTATGGCCGAAACCCAAACATGAACATTTTTGTAATTGTTTATCTCATGGTGGTATAATAAAATATATTTAAAAATAAAAAACAAGATTAACATGTAGAATGTTTAACGTTTCCATAGAGTATGTCGGATGAACACTCCTCTGCCTCTGGGACCCAGCAACCCCTCCCCATCCCTGATCTCCTTCACAAGTTGCTCACTCACAGGCAAAGCAGTTAACCCGGAACAGGAAACAGTCTCTCTCCAGCACCTCCCTTTCCTCTAGACCCAGAAAACAAGCCTTGAGAGAGACAGACAGCGTGCCCATATTGTACCCTCTGAGTTGGGTTTAGAAAGGGAAGATTGTCATCAGCTGTACCAAGGTATTTTGGCCCATCTTCCAGCTATAATGACCAATAACAACTGGGCTGGAGTGATAGCACAGCAGGGATGGCATTTGCCTTGCATGTAGACGACCCGGTTCGATCCCTGGCATTCCATATGGTCCCCGAGCACTGCCAGGAGTAATTTCTGAGCAAAGAGCCCCAGAGCATTTCCGGTGTGACCCAAAAAGAAAAAAAAAAACAAGATATGCTCTGACTGATGAGGTCACCCTAGTCCTGCATTTTATTGCCTGAATTATGTGTCAGCCAGCAGAAAGGGAAACAATCCCAGCAGAACCTGGTCTTTAACCTCTGTCAAGCTGGCATGCCCATCATTAAGTTGTCCCAGATATAGTCAAATAAAATGCTAACCGATGCTGAGTAGACATCAGTTAATATGTCGGTATTTACAGGGTGAAGGGCTACAGCCCAAAGCCTGATTGATGTAACCTGTGTCACCTACTGAAGGTTTAATGCCCAGGCACTATGGTGAGGAGAGCAAAGCTGTATTGTGTAATCCCTACCTTCCACAAAGTTTTGCTCCACCCACCAAAAAAGAGGGTCACTCACAGGGGTTAAGCACCAAAGGAGTGTTTTACAAGAGCTGCCTATCAGAAGAAACCTAAATCTGCACTGTACAATACAGTAACCACTTCAGTGCTTAAAATGCAGCTAATTCAATGGAGGAAATCCATTTGTACTTAAATTTGCTTGGCTTGGAGCTGGAGCAATAGCAAAGCAGGGAGGGCATTTGCCTTGCACATGACCAACACGGGTTTGATCCTGGCATCTCATATGGTCCCCTGGGCACCGCCAGGATGAATTCTTGAGTGCAGAGCCAAGAGAAACCCCTGATCATTGCCGGGTGTGACCCAAAAACCAAAAATAAATAAATACATAAACAAACAAACAAATAAATACATAAATAAATGAATGAATGAATGAATAAATTTGCTTGGCTTTATTTTCAATTAAGTAACCATATGTTGCTAACAGAGAGTGTATTGGTTCTTGCAGCACATCCTTTTTTTTTAAATTTTATTGAGTAACCTAGAAGCTGTTCATGATTGGGTTTCGGGTTTCAGTCACAGAATTTTCCAACCCATCCCTCCACCAGTGCACATTTCCCCACCAATGTGCTTCTTTACCCTCCTGCCACCCCACCCCCTATCCCCCAGTCTGTCTTTATGGCAGGTACCTTCCTTCCTTCCTTCCTTCCTTCCTTCCTTCCTTCCTTCCTTCCTTCCTTCCTTCCTTCCTGCCTTCCTTCCTTCCTGCCTTCCTGCCTTCCTGCCTTCCTGCCTTCCTGCCTTCCCTGCCTTCCTGCCTTCCTGCCTTCCTGCCTTCCTGCCTTCCTGCCTTCCTGCCTTCCTGCCTTCCTGCCTTCCTGCCTTCCTGCCTTCCTGCCTTCCTGCCTTCCTGCCTTCCTGCCTTCCTGCCTTCCTGCCTTCCTGCCTTCCTGCCTTCCTGCCTTCCTGCCTTCCTGCCTTCCTGCCTTCCTGCCTTCCTGCCTTCCTGCCTTCCTGCCTTCCTGCCTTCCTGCCTTCCTGCCTTCCTGCCTTCCTGCCTTCCTGCCTTCCTGCCTTCCTGCCTTCCTGCCTTCCTGCCTTCCTGCCTTCCTGCCTTCCTGCCTTCCTGCCTTCCTGCCTTCCTGCCTTCCTGCCTTCCTGCCTGCCTCCCTGCCTTCCTGCCTTCCTGCCTTCCTGCCTTCCTGCCTTCCTGCCTTCCTGCCTTCCTGCCTTCCCTGCCTTCCTGCCTTCCTGCCTTCCTGCCTTCCTGCCTTCCTGCCTTCCTGCCTTCCTGCCTTCCTGCCTTCCTTCCTTCCTTCCTTCCTTCCTTCCTTCCTTCCTTCCTTCCTTCCTTCCTTCCTTCCTTCCTTCCTTCCTTCCTTCCTTCCTTCCTTCCTTCCTTCCTTCCTTCCTTCCTTCCTTCCTTCCTCCTCTGAAGCCGGCGGGAATGGATGAAGACTCAGGAATTCGATGCAGTTTTAAAAAGCCTTTACTTATCACAGGTTCAGGCATAGAAATTAACAATAGGAAAAACCCTGTGCTTAGGATTCCTGGCTAGAACCCCAGACACGTGTAGGCCAAAATGGCGGCCACCACGTGTAAAGACCCTGTAGAGAGGAGACAAAGACAAGACTCCCCAGAGGCTAGGTAAGGCAGAAAATGGAACAATGTGCTAAAAATTGTCGAGGGTACTAATGCCAACCTAGAACTGAGCATTAAATAGAGGCAAAAAGATACACATGACAACCCTTTAATGTATGTTCTGTAATCCATAGTCTGGAGGGAAAGGAAAAGAGAAAGAGAGAGAAATGGAAAGAAATAAAGAACCTGCCATGGAGGAGGGCTGGGGGAGGGGGGAGGGAACCGGGACGTTGGTGGTGGGAGATGGGCACTGGTGGTGGGATGGGTGCTGGAACACTGTATGACCAAAACCCAAATATGAACTTTTTAATTGTATATCTTTGTAATTGTAAAAATAAAAAATAAAATAAAATAAAAAAATATAAAATAATAATTATAAAAACAAAGACAAGACTCCCAAGAAGGGTGCGAGCTCACAAAGAGAGAGCCCAAAAAGAGAGAGAGAGAGAGAGGAAGCAGGCTGGTTTTATACCCCTGCAACTGAGACCTCCCTCCCACTATTATGGAAAGCAGGGAGGGTCAAATGCCCTCAGGTAATTTCTCCCAGCACCTCACCTAGGCCCTTTATATGCTAATGTCTTGAGCCAAGATCTGCCTGGAAAAGCCTTTATAGGGTAGAGAAGGGGGTTTCTGAGATTGCATGTCTCTGTACCAAAGACTATACTAATGCCAGTTAAATATTTCTCCAAGCCTTCACAAGTCTCGTCTACTTCACGGTAGTTTTGTATTTTAGTTGCCTTTGAGTTATCAGGGAGCCATGCTTGCTTGCTTGGAGGCAAACAGCATTTCTCTCTGGTCTAATTACTTAGAGATTCAACGTGACCAGGCAAATATGCTGGTAAGATCTAGCTAGTCCCACGATGATTGTGGTAGCATGAGAGAATATTTATACCAGTTAGTAAAGAATACATGGTCAGATAAACTGCCACATTTAGACTACCCCCTTATCTACGAAGTGACCTGCAGGAGGCAATCCAGAGCAGATGCAGAGGCTCTTAGAGGAGTCCTGCAACAGACACCCACATGCAGATTGTCATTATCCCCATTTTGCCCCAAAGGACAGAGCTAGAAAGTTGCTGTTGTACCTAATCCAGGCAGGCTCAGGGTAATACATGTTTCTTTTTGCATTTATCTTAAATAGAAAAGGATTGTGTGTTCCTGGGCCATTTTAAGATCACATTAGAAAGGGCCCCTCAATGTGCTAGCACAGGAGAGAACTGGGTACGGGGGGGATTCACTTTCCTTCCTCTGATAATGCAGCTCCTGTGCATCCTTTTGGGATTACAGGGCAGGGTCCCCACAGCAGTCATTGTGGGGGGCCTCAGGGTACTTCTTGTGTGGCTTGAGTAAGAAATGTACAACTGGAACAAAGGTGGGTGGGAGAAGTCTGAGCTCCGTGCACCCTAACTGTTCGTCTCATCATGGCCATAACTATTCATGTCGCCATGGGAGAAACTGACTGAACAAAAGCCAAAGCAGAGTGCTTTGATTTAGTGTTGCCTGTGCTGTTACACAGCAGACTGCGATATGTCATAATATCTTGATGGAGTTGGGCTCTTTATGTACTATTTACATAAAGAGCCCAACTCCATCAAGATATTATGACATATCGCAGTCTGCTGTGGTACAGCTGATGCTAATGTCTTGGAAAGTCTAACACATCTTTCTCTGTGTCTTCCACACCATCTCAAAGTGTCTGGGGAATAGTTGATGCTCTGTACAGGTAAAGTGGAAGGAACTTTGGTGGAGAAACATAGGCTGTACGAAGAAGAGACGGGAAGGAAGAACCAAAGGGAGGAGACAGTCAACAAGGACTCCAGGGGTTTGAATGCAAGAGTTTGGGAGTGATGGGCGTGAAGGGCAGTGGGTGAGTTGTCAGCTGGGATGTTAGTCGGGAGCTGGAGTGGGTCCTGGCTGTCCCTGGACAGGTGCCTTGAGCAGGGCACACAAGGTGCCCTGGCTGGGTTTGCAGTGTGGGGGAAGGGAGGTACGCACTGTCCCTTTTGCTCCCCTCCTGAGGTTGTTTTTGGCAGAAATACCACAAGAAACTGACCACATATTCCCTTGAGCTTTTCAGGGACTTCCTAGAGGGAAGGCCCACCCCACCCACTGAGGCAGAATAAACTTGTTTCCACAGCACTTGGGTTCTAGTGGTGGCTGATACCTCTGTTAGGTCCAGAGGTATGTCTCTCTTCTAGATTCTCGTGATACTTTGCTACTTCTTCCTTTGCTACTTGGCACTCATCTAGGAAGAGCTCATGGGTCAGAGGTCCCTGAGAGGCAAGATTAAGGGGCAGGCAGCTTCTGGGAAAGATGTGAGATGTCAGCCTCACCTGACATGCGCCATCTCGGGAATTCTTGATGAAGGCTCTAGAAGAGGCATCTTCTTAGCATCAATCACACTTTTATAAAAATGTATAAGTTATTTATTTAAAACATTTATCCTCCCTAGTGATCTTGTCCCACTCTTTTCTTCTCAGTCAACTTTAGTTCTATTAGTGATGTCCACTAGTTTGTTTTTTTTATTTTGCTTTGTCTGCTCATCAAATGTATATCCTTATATTGCCTACCTGGGTGAAATCTTCCAATACTTATCTTTTCCTTCTGATTACCTTTTTTCCACTTAATTTCCCTAAGCTCTTTCCATTCTGTTGAGTAGCAAATCTTTATCATTTTTTAATAGCTGAATTGTATTCCACTGCATAAAGATACAACTGTTTGTTTGTTTTGGGATCACATCAGCAATACTCAGGGGTTACTCCCTCCTGGCTCTGTACTCACATCACTCCTTGTGGGGCTCAGGGGACCATACGGAAGGAATGCCAGGGATCAAACCTAGCTCACTCACGTGCAAGGAAAGCACTTTATCCTCTGTACCATCTCTCCGGCCCCTGGTACCACAACTTAGTCCAATCATATTTTGAAGGGCACTTCGGATGCTTCCATATTTTAATAATGTTTTAATAAGCACTGGAGTGGTTATAAACTTTCTTTTATTTTTTCTTTTTTGGACCACATCCAGCGATGCTCAGGGGTTTGTCCTGGCTCTGCACTCAGGAATTACTCCTGGTGTTGCTCGGGGACCATATGGGATGTCGGGGATCGAACTCAGGCTGGCATGGGCCAGTCGCAAGCAAGGCAAACGCCCTACCCACTGGGCTATCACCCGGCCCCTAAACTTTCATTAAGGTTTTTGTATTCATCAGATAGGATACTCAAAAAGTGAGATCCCTGATCAAATAGTAGCTATCTTCTTAAATTAGCTCCAGATCATTTCACAAAATGTTGCCCCAATATACTTTCCTGCCGACAACACAGGAGTTCTTTTTTCTTCATATCTTCTCTAACATGTCATTATTGCTGGTTTTGATGCAATTAATCCCACTTCCTATTAGAGAAACAGAACATAGGAAAAGTAAAGACTGCCTTCTTCTGGGCACTAATGCAGTCACTGTGAGGGAGCAGGGTTTATGTCGCACCGACAGTCACTGTGAGGGGAGCAGGGTTTATGTCGCACCGACCACCTCCTTGCGCCCCTTGTCTATCCCTATCCTCAGCCCACTTCTTCCCTGCCACTCTTTAACTCTGGTCCCCTCCTGGCTGTGCCTGCATCATGAAGCATGAATGATCCCAGCTGTCTGTAACTGTAGAACCAGCCTCTCCTCTACTCAAGGCCAAAATATCCAACAATAGCTTGACCAACACTTCTACTGGCCTTAACAGACATGTAAGTGATCTAGATATCTTGGTAAAAATGCCCATGTTGATTTAGTACATTCTGATTTTCTAACAAGTTCCCATTTTACCTTAACAAAATCTTTTTTTTTTTGGTTTTTGAGTCATACTTTGCAGTGCTCAGGTTCTACTCCCAGCTCTGCATTCAGGAATCATTCCTGGCAGGCTTGAGGGACCATACAGGATGCCGGGGATCAGATCTGGTTCAGCCGCCTGCAAGGCAAGCTGCACTACCCACTATACTATAGCAGCAGCTCTCTGATGTTTTTATTATTGATTGAGATTAAATGGTTTATAATACTATTAATAATGGTTTTCAGAATACACTTGAACCAAACTTCCAAAAGCAAAATTTGAAAGATTAAGTGACAGCACCATGCCAAGTGTGTATCACTGCATCACTGTATCACTGTCTTCCCGTTCATCATCGATTAGCTCGAGTGGGCACCAGTAACATCTCCATATGTCCTGTCTCATGCTAGTAGAGCCCAAGGGCATCTGCTTGCTCCAGGAACATAAAGAGCCTCAAACCATTCCATCAGGTCATGGGAATGAGATCTATAATTGTTACTGGTATTTGGCATATCAAATATGACACGGGTAACTTGCCAGGCTCTGCAGTGCGGGTGGCATACTCTTGTAGTTACCTCTGATCTCCAGTATTTATTGAGGAATCACGCGGCTGCTTGCCGCCGCAAGCCAGGCTATGATAGGCTCTTCTGCTGGTTGGAGTTCTGAGAGGGAAGTCCAAATGTGGAAAATGGCGGCCCTCATGGAGTAGAGGGTCGTCTGGCTTCTTGAGAAGCTCTGCTGGAGTGGTGGGCCAGGGCTAGAACCTGCCATCCCTCCCGGCACCTTGTGAGCGGCTGGGCAGAGGGAGAGCCGGTAGCAGCTCTGCCCCATGTCTGTGAGTTTCACTTGAGTGAGAGTGTGATGGCAAGTGTGAGGAAATATTATGGAAGTTTATGTTGTAGGGACCAAAATAACAGCTCAGGGGGCCAGAGCGGTAGCACAGTGGATAGGGCTTTTGTCTTGCACATGGCCGACCAGGGTTCAATCTCCAGCATCCCATATGGTCCCTGAGCACCACTAGGAGTAATTCCTGAGCAAAGAGCCAGGAGTAACCCCTGAGGGTTGCCAGGTGTTGTTTTGAGGGTTGCCCTCCCCAAAAAAAAAACCAACAACAACAACAAAATAATAGCTCAATGGCCTGATCACATGCATGCATGGTCCCCTAATCACAGCTGGGAGGACCCCTGAGAAATGCACCAAAAGTAACCCCTGAGTACTTTGAACCAAAAGAAGTATGTTACAGCCTCTGCTTTGGAAGAAGTATTGGGACTCCTTTACGTCCTGAAGGATGAATGAATGACCGCAGGGACAGCTCTATGATGCTGCTTGGAGTAATAAGTAAAAAAATAAAATGGTTGTTTATTTGTTGTGTGGGGCTGGGAGGGTCTAATTCAGACTTCACATGTGTGAGGATATGGTCTACCATTGAGCTACATCCTCAGCCTGTACTAGGGCAAAGACTTTAAGGGAAGGAGACAGATGGGAGGTGGAAGTCATGCATTTTCACCTGTCCTTTTGTTGACATTTCAACATTTGTGCCCTGGAGCCACTTCCCATTACTTGATGAATTCTCAGAACAAATACACTCTGGTTCTTAGACATTGCTGTGGCTAGACAACAAACAGATACTGTAATACCATTACACCTCTGAACAATGCCCTGACATCTCTGCATAGGATTTTTTCCCCCAGGTTTTTTGGGTCGCACCCAGCAGTTCTCAGGGTGTACTCCTGATTCTGCACTCAGGGATCGCTCCTGATGAGGCACAGGAGACCATATGAGGTACTGGGGATCAAACCTAGGTTGGCCACATGTAACAAGGCAAGTACCCTGCCCGTTGTACTTCCCCGCACGTTGGACTTTATATTCTCTCACTCTAGAGCCATCAAGTGCTGATGAAAGATGCATTTCCCTTTTTGGCTTTTGGGCCACACCTGACTACACTCAAGGTTTATTCCTGGGTTTGGGGATTGAACCTGGTTGACTACGTGCAAGGCCTTACCTGCTGTACTATCTCTCTGGCTCTGGGGTGCATTTTTTCTTAAAGCCACAAAGCTGGGCATTTAAAGAAGTTGCAGGAAAGGGCATCATTTTACAAAGTGAAATGGGAAGCTCATATCTGTATAAATGTACGGCCTTTTTTTAAAAAACGACAAGTCTTTAAAAAATCAGATATTTTCCTCTCACTGCTCCCACCTCCTACTCCCGCAAAGCCTATCTGTGGGAGATAAGTAGAAGGCTGGGGGGAAAGAAGAAAGGCAGTTCTGAGCCAGACTCTGACAAGCAGGGCAGCCCCAGAGTCTGGTGCTTGTGCCAGGGAGTGATTTGATCCCAGCTGCCGGGGCTTGCTCCCATTTGCTCTGTGACTGACCCCACCTTGTCCTGAGGCCCTGCCATGTCTTCTGATTCATCTGTCCTTCTTAACAAAAGCCACCCAGACAACTCTGCCTTAAAAGCCTCATCTTTCCTTGGAGGCTCACTTCTACTAAGTCTTTCCAGCTTACTTGATGATATTTTCAGGAAACTGTTCCTTCTTTCTGTTGTTTGTTTGTTTGTTTTTAGGGGACATTTTGCGGTCATTTCTCCCTTTTTATTACATATTCTAAATGAATCTCTTAAACCCTCTCGCTCCCTGCTTCATATAGAAGTAGGTGTTCAGTACAAGCACTAAACTGAATTCCTATGGCGTTGGGACAGGACCGAGGAAGCTAGGTGGGATTCTTAATGCTGTTTGCATTCGTGAATACATAGTAACACATTTATGCTCCTGTGGAATGGAATGTCCACCATAAATCTGGAAACTTTACCCTGGACAGTCCTGGTCCTGTTACTCTGCCCCAGAAATGCCAAAGGAAAACATAAACACATCTTGAAAGGCTGTCTGAGCTGACTGCAGCCAACAGCGGCTTACCCTAAAGGGTGAGGCGACTCTTTCTTTCTCCCTCCACCGTGTGGGTCCATGTGAGTGTGGCTGAAGACTGAGAGAAGTGTGTGCGTTCACCACCTGCCATATTTGGGGGTGGACTTACTTGTTTGAAATGTGAATCCTTCCTCACTTTATCACTATTTTTAAATGGGATCCATGTAGCAGGAGAGAAAGAGATCTTTTCTCTTCTGCCTACCTACAAATATCTTTCCTAATGAGGCTATGTCTACAAAAAGTCTAAATTTAATATACCAATGAAAGAAAAATAAATAGAGAAAGTTTTCTTTTTTTCTACAATGCACAAAATGACTGAATTAATCCATCGGTTTCACTCAGCTTGGTCTGCTTTGGAGAAGATACAATGATTCTGTCTGTTTAATTACTCATGATTTTACCCTCTGTGGCTATGCTCTGGTTACTGACTCATGAAGCCCACGTAGGCCCTTCATTTTCAGGCATCGAAGCTCCTCTTCTACCCAGTGAGGGAAACAACAGCTCTTTGTTTTCATTTTCCCAGTTTTAGCACTTGCATGCTTCTTCATCTACCGAGCACTGCTAGAACCTAAGATTTTTCACATTCCACCAACAAACATTTGCTTTCATTATGTTTAATGGAGCCCTTTCTAAAATGGAGTACATATTTCCCCATCTTTTTGAAGTGGCCATATTTAACTTGACCACCTCATTGGATTTTATTTTTATCAGTATGAACCACAGGAGGTACAATAGATATTTAAAATCATGCTATTCCTTGGAATTACTGAGGACAATAAATCTGCTGTCCCAAACCATATTGACTATACACTACCACATTGAAAACCAATTCTTTGTGTCAACTTTGTTTTGCTTTTCTGTTTTTATCATTCTTGCTGTTTTCCAACAACTATTCTTCTTACATCCAGTTTTCTGTATCTTGTGGGTGACTTTAGATATCACTATTAGTACAATCTCTAAGTTATGAATTAATAAATACAGAGTATGAGGGCTGCTGCTATGTGCAAAATGTTTTAGCTTTAGTAGCATGAATTCTGGCTAAGAATTCTAAGAGGTGCGTCTCCCTTGCTCATGGTATACGCTGACCCTGCTTAGAATGCAAATGCTCTACCTCTGAGCTCCAGTCTTTGGCCCCTTTCTTTGCTTCTGTGCTCAATCCTGGAGTTGAGATTGCTGAACAAGTAATCTCCAGGTCTGTGATTCCCCCTCCCTGCTCCTTCATCGCCCCATCTGAACTCATATAGGTTCGGCCCCAGTCTGAGTCACCAATGAGAAATTCTATAATAGTAGCTACTTGGATTCATGGATGTTTACTTTAGAGTTGAAATCATTTGCATAATTTATTTTGACTTCGTCCATTTAAAATTTAAATTCTGTTTTGCTTTGGTCAACTCTCGTCTCAGATGAATAACTTCTTTTCCACCACAGGGAATGGGGAATGAAACTGTGTATTCACAGATCATCCATGATACTGGTAATTGCGGAGCTCATATATGCAGATATGATTCACTGTCAGATCCCAGTCACAGAGAGAGAGGTTGAAACCAAGAGCAACTTAGCAATAGAGTTCTATATACCTTTGCTGGCCCCATGAACTAGATTACTTTCAAGTAGACTTTATTATATTGTATTCTGTTGTTTCCACCTTTTATTGGGCTGAATTAAGGCTCTTTCTGTTTGAGGTCCTTTGAATAAATACCTAGCCTTACTGTTCACTATGCATTCTGTAAAGCATATTCTGCATCTAAATGCATTAGCTTATGTGTGTGTGGGGGGAGGTGTTCCTAAATCCACCCACATGCAGTAATAGTGTTAGGCAGTGTTCTGTCCCCTGGGTTCTTCCAGATTCCCTGGTGAGGCAAGATCAGTGACTTCAAGGGAATAAAAAAACCACACCAAAAAGTAGGTAACTTAGCTTGTACTTGTGGACAGAGTGGTCATCACCAGGGGGATTCTGAAGGCAGAGATATTGGAGTGATAGTACAGTGGGTTGGACACTTGCCTTGCACAGTCTGACCAGGGATCTACCCACTGCACTGCGTATTGTCCCAGGAGCCCTGCCAGGAATGATCCCTGATTGCGGAGCCTGGAGGAAGCCCTGAGCATCACCAGATCCCATATGCCAACCAAAAGCAATGCAGAAAGGCAGGGTTTGTTGAATTGTGGAAATATCATGGAAGCCTGTTCAGAGTTTTAAGCAGGGAGGGCTTGGAGCGTGCCTAGTTGACTATTCTACCTTCCTGGTGGAGAAGATAGTGGCCACAGGCAAGGATGAGGGTTTGGGGAGTAGGAGGATTGAGACCAATGTTCTCCTGGCAAAGGGTGGAACTGGAGGAAGGCTCAGTCACTACAAGGCCTTGAAGAGGAGGATAGGAAGCGAGGCAGGGAAGGCTCTGGCGGCAGGAAAGATGTAACCCGAGGTTCCAGGCTCTAGTTACCATCAACCAGACTGGACAAAACACGGGTGAGCGTTCATTTCCTAGACACCATTCTTTTTTTTTAAAGTATTTTATTATACCACCGTGAGATATACAAATAAAAAGATATACAATTAAAAAGTTCATATTTGGGTTTTGGTCATACAGTGTTCCAGCACCTGTCCCTCCACCAGTGCCCATCTCCCACCACCAACGTCCCCGGTTCCCTCCCCCTTCCCCAGCCCTCCTCAATGGCAGGTTCTTTATTTCTTTCCCTTTCTCTCTCTTTCTCTTTTCCTTCCCTTCCAGACTATGGATTACAGAACATACATTAAGAGGTTGGCATGTGTATCCTTTTGCCTCTATTTAATGCTCAGTTCTAGGTTGGCATTAGTACCCTCGACAATTATTAGCACACTGTTCCATTTTCTGTCTTACCTAATCTCTGACTCCCACACGTTTGTGATAATTTCCACTTTGACAAGACCTCCTGATATATGTTTCACTTGACCTTGGATATTGGTATCATAATATGTATATATATTTATGCCATGCAACTAAATGCAGTCATTCTGTATCTGTCTCTCTCCTTCTGGCTAATTTCACTCAACATAATCTTCTCCATGTCCATCCATTTATAGGCAAATTTTATGACTTCATTTTTCCCTAACAGCTGCATAGTATTCCATTGTGTAGATGTACCAAAGTTTCTTTATCCAGTCATCGATTTTCAGGCACTCTGGTTGCTTCCAGATTCTGGCTATTGTGAATAATGCTGCTATGAACATAAAAGTAGGGATGGTGTTTCCGCTGCGTATTTTTGGTTTCCCAGAGTAGATTCCCAGGAGTGGTATGGCTGGGTCAAATGGGAGTTCAATTTCTAGTCTTTGGAGGAAAGTCCATATTGTTTTTCCAGAAAGGCTGTACCAGCCGGCATTCCCACCAACAATGGATGAGTCCTAGACACCATTCTTGCACAGAAATTCTGTACACCAGAACTCAGGACTCTCCTAAGAGCTTCAGTGTGGTGGGTGGGGAGCAAAGCCCCTACAGAAGCCTGAGGTAGAGATGGTAGAGGAAGTTTCTTCCAAGGTCTCTTGGCTTCTGCATTGCCTGGAGAGAGGGGACTTATGAACTAGATACCCCAAATTTTGAGCGTCCTGAGAATTGACCTTTTGCCTGAAGCTCTTTGGGAGGCCTTCTAGGACTCAGAGACAGAAAAACCATCCTCTCAAGAGAGTCTTTTGGGACTTGCTCTTCTGGTGTGGAAGGAGACCCCAAAGGCCCAGGGGAAAGCTCAGCTGAGACCCCAGGAAGATCGGGAGAGTCCGTCCAGGGTGCTCAGCTCACGGGGAAGGTGAGGTGGGGGGGGAGCAGAGGTCCAGGGGGGCCAACTAGGAAATTTTTGGCTTCTCCACTGTCTCACAGAACTCAATCCAGCTGGAGGCGGACAGGGGGCGGCCCAGTGACCAACCGTCCCTGGCAAGACATGCTCAACCCTGGCCAGCAGGGCCCACTTCCCCCTTGGGACTCCCGGACCCAGGCCAGGAAGACCAGACACCACGTCTGAGCCTGGAACCAGACAGTCTCCACCTTAAGCGGCCTGCACAGCGCCCTCCCTCCTTGTCTCTGTCCTCCTGGGCAGGCCTGGGTCCTCTCCCCACACACCTTCCCACAGGTCGTGCAGCTACAGCCCTGCTCATGGCCAACGTCTGCCCGTGTTCTAGAGGGGCGCCTCGTTCCTGGCGAAGTAGGCAGGGGGTGGAGAGCTGGGGGCTGGGGGCTGGGGGCTGTCCACAACCTCCAGGATGGGACCTGATATGGGGGCTGGGTGTTGAGCGCCGCAGGTACTCAGGGAAAGGGCTAGAAGAGAGGTCAGGGGCGACCTGCCAAATCTGGCCTGCTCTCAGGTCTTCAGGATTTACGGCTCCAGACAGCTTTCCGAGCCCCTACGGCGCCCCCCTCTCCACACACACAAGGTCCAACGAGGTGCCTAGCCCTTGGTTTTCCCTTTTCCTCTCGACCGCGTCCCTCCTCCCTCCCAAGTCTTCTCAGTCCACCGTCTAGGGCTTTCGGCCTGGGCCTCTCCAAACACCCCCCTCCCCGCCCCTGCAATCCGGGCAGAAGTCCGAGAGGAGGGGGGGTCCCAGGCTCCCTTCCCGCCTGTGGTCCGAGGGGCAGCGCTGTAGCCCCGGATTGCGAGGGGGAGGCGCGGCGGAGGACAGGGGGCAGCTTGTGGCCCGCCCGATCAGGCCACTCGGCACTCGGGGGTGGGGGGCGGGAAAGCTGGAGTCTCGGGATGGGGGGTCCGGCCCAGGCAGGTGCGGGCTCGGGGGCGGGGTCTCAGGTTACAGCCCGGCTGGGGGGCCAGAGGCGGCCCGCGGTTTGGGCACGATCGCCAGCCTCCAGAGGGGCCGGGCGCATATAACGGGCGTTGCGGCGGAGAGAAGACGCAGAGAGCTGCTGGGCTGCCGGGTCTCCTGCCTCCTCCTCCTGCTCCAAGGGCCTCCTGCATGAGGGCGCGGTAGAGACCCGGACCCACGCCGCGCTCCTGCCGCCTCGCTGCGCTCAGCCCGGGCCGGCTCCGCCAGGCCCCGCGGTGAGCCATGATCCGCCTCGGGGCTCCCCAAACTCTGGTGCTGCTGACGCTGCTCGTTGCCGCTGTCCTTCGGTGTCAGGGCCAGAATGTCCGTAAGTCACCCACCTTCCTTGCCTGCTCTCCCCCCCACCCTCTCCCCCCCCGATGCCCAGCGGCCACCTCCCTAGGCCCTCTCCAGCCTTGGAGCCCGCGGGTCAGGCTTACATAGTCTCCAAGGGTCAAAGGCGCGCCGAAACTTGGGCGCAGGATGCGGAGCCGTGCAAGTGTCCTGTCCTCCTACAGTCGCGCTTGGGAGACCTTTCCAAGAACCTTCCGTTGCGCCGGATTATGAAAATGTGCGGAGTATCGGGTCGGCGAGGTTTGCGCACAGATTTAAGCGCGTCCTTTCTCACCAAGTTGGACCCTTAGGCGCACACGCACGCACCTCGCATAGCCAAAGTTCAGCAAAACAGGTCGTGGAACATCTTATAAGATGTCTCTTATAAGAGATCACGGAGCAAAGGAGCGAGCGAGAGCCCTGGGGTTGGTTGAATTCAGGGTAGTGTCCGGGGATTGGTGGCGGGGCTGGTGATAGGGTGTTTAAACGGGAGTCAAACAAAGGAGATGCACTGGACCGAGTGCGCTGAAATTCGAGGCCACAAAGAAAGGCTACGGAAAGGCGCTCCAAGCCTTAGCGCTCCTCGCAAGCTGCCTCTGGTCGAGCCCGGCAGCAACTTGTAGCCCCGATTCCCCTCTCCGCTCCGCTCCCCACCCCACCCCCGCGTCTAACCGTGTCCAGAAACTTCCCGCAGGAGAGGCCGCCTGAAAGGCGATAACGCTCCCATCAGAAGGTGCCTTTTGGAACACCCCGGAAAATAGCGCCGACTCCTTGCGGTCTTTCCCTCTTAAGCCTGGTAGTGGTACTTGGGTGAAATATTCTGTTTCTAGAGCTCGCCGAGCTGTGTGCCTGTGTGCGAGTTCGGGTCCTGCACGCTTGGCCGATGGTGATTTTCAGCCGAATGTAGTTCAGGGGTGGCGGGTTTCCAGTCAGGTTCAAAGGCACTTCGAGCGCACCTTTCCGTCGCCTTCTTTGGAAATTAAATCCACTGTCTGGGATTATATTCAGAACGAGCGAAGCCTGGAAAGTGTATTAGGTAGAGAGGATTTTTTTCCACGTGTTTGGGCACGTTCCCCCCGACTGGGATTCTAGCCCCGTCTTTGTATGGTGCAGATTGTAAATCAATCGCAGGGGGAAAATTTGGGGGGGGTGGGGTGGGGGGCATGATCAAAGTCTCTCTTGCCCGGGAGGCTCTGGGTGCTCTCCCTTGCCATCAGGCAGTTTGCAGAGAAGGTTTTGAAGGGCGCGGCCCCAGAAGACTTTCCATTCCTACTACCTCTGTACCGGGGCGGGAGCAAGGCTGGCGCCCCCAAACACCAGACCCGAGCCGGGAGCGCGAGCTTCGGGCGCGGTGGCGGGCGGTGCTGGAAGTTGGCGGCGCGCTCTCGGCACTTGTCGGAATAGCGCAGTCTGTAGGCGGCCTCCGTTGCGACCGGCTTTATTTTTTGTCCTAGATTTGCATGTCCACAGGCACAAAGCTGTCTTCTAGACCCGTCTCTGCCTCGCAGAGCAATGGAATTTGCTGTGTGATTCCATAACAACTCCCAGATCCTCCATCTGGTATTAGAGGCGCTCAGTGGCAAGGCGCTCGCGCTGGCCCAACTTTCCTGGGCGGGAGTAAATTCCACAGTTTTTTTTTTTCTTCCTTCGGGCCCGAACTTTCCAAGAGCTCCTCCTCTCTCCAGGGGCGTGCATCCGAGCCACTCACTGCCTTTTTCGCCCTGGCACATCCAGGCTCCGTAACCCCTCCCCGGGTCAGCCTGAGCCGAAGATGTGACGTGGGGGAAAGCCGCGGTCCGCGTGGACGTCAGGAAAGTCGGAAATCTAGAGCCCCGCCTCTCCTCCCCTTCTTTCCAAGAGTTTGAGAATATTATTGGCGGCCGCGTCTTTTGACCCACATCTGCATTTCACAGCCCTCGTCTCCGAGAGCGCCCCCCTCGACCTCAATCCTTCTTTGTGAGAGTGTTTGCGTTGCGAGATTGGCAGCGATGGCTTCCAGATGGGGCTGAAACGCTGCCCGTATTTATTTAAACTGGTTCCTTGCGGAGACCGGTGAATCGGGCTCTGTGTGCGCTCGAGAAAAGCCCCATTCATGAGAGAGGCCAGGTCCGGTGGGCTCCCCGGACCCCCGGACCCCTCGTCCACAATGGTCCCCTGTGCTCTCCAGCCGCCACCTCCCGGGGCTCCAGGCCCCTCAAAGCGGCAGCTAGGCAAAAAAAAAAAAAATACAGTTCCCCGAAAGAGGCAACTTTTTAATTGGCCTGCCACAAAGAATCACTTATGCGGCGTGCGGTAATGAGGGAACCCGATCGGGCGCGCCGGGACGCTATCTGCAGCGGTTACCACCGGCAATTAGAGTGGCGCTGGGCTCCTCTGTCCACACCTAGGAGATCCGGTTACGGCCCTGGCTCCTTCCTGGGGCCGTCATTCAAGCCCGCCTCTTACCCCTCCCGGGGCCTGCAGGCCAGCCACAGCCTGGGCCGTGGCCACAAAAGAGTCACCCCGCGACTCGCCCGCCGCGCACCTCGGGCCCGCCCCTGCCTCGCAGCATCCACGACCGCGCCCCGCGGGGAATCCGACCCTGCAGCGGGAGGCACCGAACGCCCCGCGTTTTCCCTTTTTTTTCCTCCCTGGGCTCTGTTTGAGTGAGGGTGGGGTCGTTCCTGGTCTGGACCACAGGCCAGTCATTTACTTCTTCCCTTTCTCCTTCCCGCCGCCTGCTTTCTACAGCGCCAGCTATTTTTAGCCATGGACGAGCCCCTGGAAGCTCCAGTGTATAATATCTTGGTTATCTCCAGATGGTCTTGCCTGAAGCTTGAGTGGGGAGAAAGAAAAAAAAATTTAACTGAAGATGTTCGGTCTCCATAAAGACCAAAGGGCAGACCAGTTTCGTTCTCCGCCCACCGGGTGGACGGCTCTTGCCCAAGATTCAGCCCCTGCCGCTGCCTTTGCTCGGGTTTTGATGAGGAAAAAACAGCGCCGGGCGCTCCCTAGCACGTGGTGCAGCCCCTGGCGCGCCCCGGAGCGCTCGTGTCAGCGCCGCTCTCATCCGCAGGCTGAATTCCAGAGGGCAGGTTCCTGGTGCAGAGGACGAACCTTTGCGTTCTTGGTCCTCATTCGTCTTTTTCTTTCTTTTCTTTTCTTTTTGAGCCACACCCCGTGATGCTTAGGGCTTACTCCTGTCTATATGCTGTCAGAGATCACTCCTGATGGGTTAGGAGTGGGTGTGCCAGGGGAAGAACCCCTGTTGGCCGTTTGCGAGGCAAATGCCCTGCCCGATGTGCTGTCACGGCTGGCGCCTGTGCATTCTTGAAGGAACGTATCATCTTAGGGGTCCAGAGGAGGCGTCCTTGCCCACTCCCCCAGCCCCCTACCCCCATCTCCAAATGGGCATTTTCTTTTCTTTTTTTTTTTTTAATTTTTTTATTATACCACCGTGAAACATACAATTACAAAGGTGTTCATAATTGGTTCTTGGTAATACAGTATTCCAGCACCCATCCCTCCACCAGTGCCCCATTTCCACCACCAATGTACCCCTCCCACTCCCGTCCCCCCACCCGCCTTAATAGCAGGTACCCCAGTTTCCTCTCTTTCTCTCTCTATCTCTCTCTCTGTCTCTGCATCTCTCTCCCTCTTATTTTACACACTGTGGCTAGCCCTGCAGATATTTAGAGTTTATCACTTAAGTCTCTTTGTGTATATTCAGTGGTGAGTTTTAATCTGCCATTACCATTTCCCATATTTATTAAAACACTGGTATCTATATCCTATTAATGAATGCAGTCATTCTATATCTGTCCTTTTCCTTCTGACTAATTTCACTCAGCATGATAGACTCCATGTCCATCCATTTGCAGGTAAATTTCATAATTTCATCCTTTCTGACAGCCGCATAGTATTCCATAGTGTAGATGAACCACAGTTTCTTTAGCCAGTCCTCTGTTCTCGGGCATTTAGGTTGTTTCCAGATTCTAGCTATAGTGAATAGCGCAGAGATGAATAAAGAAGTACAGATAGTGTTTCTGCTATGTGTTTTTCGGTCTCTAGGGTATATTCCCAGGAGTGCTATTGCTGGATCAAATGGGAGCTCAATATCTAGCTTTCGGAGGAATGCCCATATTGTTTTCCAAAAGGGCTGGACCAGTCGGCACTCCCACCAGCAGTGGATGAGAGTCAAATGGGCATTTTCTACAGAAACTTTCCGTGTCTTTCCAGGGAGGTCTACATTTGGCGGGCAGCAGGGATGGGGTCGTGCAGATTTGGGGGATCTTTTGGGGCTCATTACCTCCCAAGGCGGGTTGTAGTGGCAGACTTGAGGTTCCAAATGGCTTTTTTCCCCTTTCTTTCTTTCTTTCTTTCTTTCTTTCTTTCTTTCTTTCTTTTCTTTCTTTCTTTCTTTCTTTCTTTTCTTTCTTTCTTTCTTTCTTTCTTTCTTTCTTTCTTTCTTTCTTTCTTTCTTTCTTTCTTTCTTTCTTTCTTTCTTTCTTTCTTTCTTTCTTTCTTTCTTTCTTTCTTTCTTTCTTTCTTTCTTTCTTTCTTTCTTTCTTTCTTTCTTTCTTTATGGTTTTGGACCACACCTGACTGTGTTCAGGGTTTACTCCTCACTCTGTGCTCAGGAATCACTTTATCTATCTATCTATCTATCTATCTATCTATCTATCTATCTATCTATCTATCTATCTAATCTATCTATCTCTATCTATTTGTTTATTTTTGGGTCACACCCAGCAACTCTCAGGAGTTACTCCTGGCTTTGTACTCAGAAATTACTCCTGGCAGTGCTCGGGGACTATATGGGATGCTGGGTTTGCTGTATGCAAGGCCTACCTGCTGTGCTATCGCTCTGGCCCCTCAGGGACTATTTTTAATGGTGCTAGGGGAACCATATGTAGTGCCAGGGATTGAACCTGGGTTGGTCACATGCCAGGCAAGTGCCCTCCCCACTGTATATCATTCTGCCCTCTCCAAGTGTCTTACTTGAATGAGTCCCCTCTCAACCCTCAAACTGCTTCAGGTCGGACCAGGCTTAAAGCAGAGGGTAGTTTCTAATTCAAATAACTCCTCCTTTCACCCACATATGTTGTGGGTAGAATTTTCTACATGCCTTCCAAACCTGAACTATGAGTTATATCTCACAAATCCCATTTCTAAGAAGTCAGAAAAAAGGTCTCCATTGTTGCCCTAAAAATTATCTTTCTACGCCCCTCTCCTTTACTTTTAGAGACCCCCAAGTTCATTTCCTAGTACCACAATCCCAGGAGCAGCAGCCTCCCCAGTTAAATAAAAGGAGGTGTGGTCCAGCCGCCCATGTTTGCCTGATTGCAGACTAGGGTTTTCAGTGCAGTCACGAGACACGGTATCTGCTGGATCCATGGAAGAATAAGCTATACCTTAGATAAAGAATTTCCAAGTTCTCTGTGTTCCCGTGACTGGTGCCTATCATCCCTTCTCATTTGAATGACATCCAAGTTGACCACAATCTCTTTCTCTTTTTTCCCTTCTGGACCCACCCCGCCTTCCCCCTGCCTTCTGTTTCCCGCGCCACCCGTGGTGCAGAGGAGGCTGGCGGCTGTGTGCAGAACGGGCAGAGGTATAGTGATAAGGATGTGTGGAAGCCCGAGCCCTGCCAGATCTGTGTCTGTGACACTGGGACCATCCTCTGCGACGACATAATCTGTGACGAAGTGAAAGACTGCCTCAGCCCTGAGATCCCCTTCGGAGAGTGCTGCCCCATCTGCCCAACTGACCTCTCCACTGCCAGTGGTCGTAATTTATTTATTTCCTGTTCCACATAAATAAATTACTTGCAGGGGTGGCAAGAGCCTGCCCATGGATGCTGGTCATTTCTGTGAAACAGAGGAACTGGTGATCCATGGGAACCCCAGCCTCGGGGCTGAAAGGAAAGGCCACTTCTCGCTTGTAGGGTGAACCATAGCTGAGTCGTTCAAGAGTCTCCCCTCATCAAACAATGCCCCCAAACTTGTTTTTTGAGACACATCAAAGGGCAGATGTGAGATACAAAAGTATCTCTGGAACCAGCTCTGCCAGTGATGGGAGCCACAGCCCAGGGGAAGGCCCTGTCCGGCCAGTCTGAAGATGACTTTGTCCTATACTACCACACTTTGGTTTCTCCAGGGGGATGTGCAGAGTCTGTGTGGAGAGACCTGTTTGGTCACTGGGCAGACAGGGTCCCTGTCTGAGACATGTGACCTTTAGTCTCAGCTCTCCGGGAATTTCACCATCATAATTAAGAAGCGGTGAAGGAGGAGGCTCTGGGAGTTCAGTAGTGAAGGGTGGACACGGGTCTGGAACAAAGCCCACACCTGCACTGTGGCATGCGGTTATTAACTTCCAGCTACAACAAGCTACAACTGGTGGCTGTTGCCCACGTAGGTGACAGCGTCCCTATGTTCAGGCATAAGTCCCTCTCCCTGTGCTGGGAGTGACGAGTACAGACACATGTCTAGGCCTCTAGAGTGGCCGTTGCTATTCTCTACCTGCTCAAGGAGAGAGGACAGATGAGAGGGGAGCGAGAAGTTGCCTTTCCTTTACACTTCGCCCATACCAGGCCGCTGCCTATGGCCTAGGTATTTCTGGGGGCCGCTGTGAGTGAAGTGTTGATTTGCTGTGCCCAGGGGTGGGTCACTGGTGGTGGCACTGGCTGCAATGCCCCTCTCTAACTCCTGTGCTATGCTGTGTTTTCTTTCTCTCTTTCCCCCTGTGTGCTTGCTTCAGGAGACCCAGCTCAAATGTAAGACCTTCATAACTAACTCTTCTCTTGGGAGGGTGTGGGCTTCAAGGGAGGAGCTTCCTAGCCAGTGGGGGAAAGAAGAAACTGACCCTGTGTGGGGTTAGTGCTTTCTTTCTTTTTTTTTTTTTTTTTTTGCTTTTTTGGGTCACACCCGGCAATGCTCAGGGGTTACTCCTGGCTCTGCACTCAGGAATTACTCCTGGCGGTGCTCGGGGGACCATATGGGATGCCGGGGGATTGAACCCGAGCCGGCTCAGGCTGGCCGCGTGTAAGGCAAACGCCCCTACCCGCTGGACTATCGCTCCGGCCCCGGGTTAGTGCTTTCTTTCTCCGTGGCTGATTAGCCCTCTCCTCATGTTCGCTCTGCCTGCCCCTGCTCCACTCTTTTGCATGCCCACTGCCTTTTGAATCACAAAATCCAGGTCATCGTCATTTTTCTCAGCTACTCTAGGACCCCAATGACCCTAATGCCCCAACTGAAGGGTCCAGTGAAATAATAGGAAGCTGCCTCCTTCCCCGGTTGTGCCCCTTCCTTTGTTTGGTCCCTTAAAGAGTATTTGAATGACAAGATCTTGTCCTTCACACCATAAATCTTACATTCTCCTCTTTTTTTTCCACTTGCAGGGAAACCAGGACCAAAGGTGAGGGTTTGAATTTATTTGGGGGTCCTTGTTTTTGCATTTATCTCTTTATATCTTTTTTAAAATCAAAACAAAACAATGCCATGCTAATGCATGTGACCATGTGGTTTTTGAACTGCTGGCAGAGGTCTGGGCAGGGCTTTCTTTATATGAGGTGCGGTTGACTTCATTGATCCTATCTTATTTCATGGCTTCCTTGTTAACGTTCCAGGGCCAGAAAGGAGAACCTGGAGACATCAGGGATGTAAGTACGAATTTTCCTCCCACTTTGCTGCATTGTTTGCTCTAAGCGGCTCATCTCCTGGGCTCACCACTAATATTCCATCTCTGCGGCTCTCTCACAGATTATAGGACCCAAAGGACCCCCTGGACCACAGGTAAGTAAGGGATCATTTCCTTTCCCCAGCCCTTCTTCGAGTGACTAAAGGGCAAGGCCCCCTGTCTTGCTGAGATCGCAGCGTTTCTGTACCTTTAGGGACCTGCAGGTGAACAAGGACCCAAAGGTGATCGTGGTGAAAAAGGTGAAAAAGTAAGTAGACCAGCCATGCACCCCAGTGTGTGGGGAAGCTTCCCAAAGTACAGCCTGCAGCCTCCCGCCTCCTTGGGGCAGCTGACTGCTGCAGCAACATTGCTTCACATTGGTACCTTTCCCTCTTTCTGCTAAGGGTCCCCCTGGACCTCGTGGCAGAGACGGAGAGCCTGGAACCCCTGGAAACCCTGGTCCCCCTGGCCCTCCTGGTCTCCCTGGTCCCTCTGGCCTTGGTGGAGTAAGTATCCTTATATCCCCTTCCCTTGGGCTGTCCCTCCAGAAATGTGGCTTCTAAATTGCTATTCACACTCACCTGGCTGGCTCCCGGGCTTCCAGCAGCGTGTACAGAGCCTGGCCACAGGCTTCTCCCCCAGACCTGTAATTTAGTGGAATCACATATTAGACATTAGACTGCGGAGCTCAGGACTGACTTTTGTCACTCTGGTTTCTGTAAAGAAGGTCTTCAGTTACCTGACTCCCTGGCGCCTGTCCTGTGTGGTTGAGTCTTGGGAGTGGGTGTGGGGGCTGGGGGAGAGGATGACTGGGCACTTGTAGTTCCCTGGAAGAAGAGTGACCACTGTCCTTGGAAGACATTTATTCTTGGTCCTTGCCAAGTACATTCCAAGCAGCTATTCATCCTCATGAAAGAGCCCCACTGAGTGAAGGTGTGGGGCTGAAGTTGTTTCTGGACTCAAACCAATCAACAAATTATATTATTGCCCAGTTTGTACAGATTTGCTATTTTGATGTTTGCTATGTTTCGAATTTTTTTAATTAAATGGCTCAGCAGACGCCTACTGCATTCCTTGCTAAAATATTTCAGGACTGTTGATTTTAGACTTTTGCTGGGCCCTAAGTTACTTAGAAAACTGAAGAGACATCTTTAAAAGTGGCGCTTTCATAGCATTTTTCCAAATTATGCTAAATGCATTTAATACTATAGAGTTAAAAATCATTTTAGGAAATTAAGGGCCGGTACTTGACACTTGCCAAACATCACTTCATCTCTCAGGGCAGTGAATATACCACCGTCACCTCAAAAAAATCACCAACAATCCAAGTTGATCTCAATAGAGTTTTTATGCAGCTATAGCTGACTTAGCCAAGCAGGGAAAAAACCTTGGGCCTTTAAAATTCCTTATGCTGTTGGGTTCCTTTGCAGAACTTCGCAGCCCAGATGGCTGGAGGATTTGATGAGAAGGCTGGAGGTGCCCAGATGGGAGTCATGCAGGGACCAATGGTAAGAAAGGAGACCAGTGCTTTGCAGCCAGCATGGCGGGGGGGTGGTGGCCCTGAGCAGAGTCAGGCTCTGACAACCTCACGCTACAGATAATTACTTAGAGCAGAGCTATGCCGTCACTTACGTAACCCTCCCTTTTAGTTAGCTCAGTGCATTTTCAGTGGCCATGAATGCGTTTTAATGATGCCTGGAAGTGACTAAGAAGAATGAGGATGCAGAGATGTATATAGACTGATGTGTTAGAAGGCCGGTTGCTGTTGCTCTTGGACTGAGAACTGAAGAATGCAGACAGCAGCCACTGTTCTCCGGCATCCACGAGACTTCCAGCAGGAAATCTCAGCCCTGCAGCTCTGACTTGGCACTTGCTAAATGAAACTCAGACGTTAGTAAACATGGCTGCCATCCAGGAGAAAGCCAGGCCAACTTCTTGGTCTAAACGGTGCCTATAAATAAAAATAGATTGTCGCATAGGGAGTGGGAGTGGAGAGGGAGCAGCCTTGGGAGGCCCCCTGCCCACAGAGCAGCTCCTTGTCCTTTGTCTGTGCTTTGTGTGTGGGGAGGGGACCCCTGCGTGCCCGGAGCAGCCTTTAAAGTCAACCTCCTTCTTCTCTGTCTCAATGCAGGGCCCCATGGGACCTCGAGGGACCACCAGGCCCTGCTGGCTCTCCCGTAAGTACTGGTCCTTATCCTTTGGGTGGTTGTGCAGACGCTTTTCAGATCTCTGATGTCAATTTGCCTTGGCTTTACTTTTTGTAGGGACCTCAAGGATTTCAAGGCAACCCTGGGGAACCTGGGGAACCTGGTGTCTCTGTGAGTACCGATGTGGGCCCTGCCATTCTCTCAGAGGGCTTCCAGTGACATCCTACTTGCCTAGTTGATGATGGGAGACTCATAGCAAATTCCACATCACTTCTTAGCCCATGGGAGTCCTGCCAGAGAAGCATCTTCGGCCAGGAGTCTTGTTAGCCCATTTCTGGAGCTCCCTGATGTGTGCCGTCTACCGCTTTCTTGCTGGAACAATTGGGGAAGTTGGTGGGGGAGCTTTTCCATCTTTCTTCTTCATAGACTGACTAACTTGTTTCCTAAAGTTTCGGTCTTGGAATTTTGTCCTCTGATTTGGGGATCTCCTTCCTTCAACACCTGAAATTCTTTTCCTTTGTTGGCAGGGTCCCATGGGACCGCGTGGTCCTCCTGGTCCTCCAGGAAAACCGGTGATGATGTGAGTAGACCGGAGTGATAAGGCCAGTGGTGGCCCTTGGAATGGCCTGGAGTGGGTGTGTGCTGGGGTGATGACCTGGGTGTCTTGGCATGCTCAGGGGGCTGCACTGGGTCCTTGGGAGCTTAAGTCTAACAACTTAGCTCACCAGTGTCCCGAAGACAGCTTTGGACCTGTCCATGGGGAGGGAAATAAAGAAAACATCATCAGCTCCAGGAAGGAACTTGAGAAATGGGAGAAGAGGGAGGGAAAATATAAACAAAGAAAAGACACAGCAAAAAAAAAAAAAAGACTTCACAGCCCAAGATTATCTTAATTGTAAATAAGTTGGGAAAAGCTCAGTCTTGAGTCAGGATGTCTGAGAAGGATGCAAAGGAAGTGGCGAGCCAAGAGCTGGCGGCCCTGCCATCAGGAATCTCAGGAGACGTCTGTGTCTCTGGAGGTTAGAGCGCTGGCTCAGTCAGTGGAGGTGTCTGCCAGGGGAGGCAGGAGGCCAGCGGGGACGCTTGCTCAGGCAACATGCGGCTGTATCAGAGACTGCACCCGGCCAGCCGGACTCTTGGGGCAGGCTGTAGGAGCTGAGTAAGCGTGGGATGAAGGACACAAAGGGCTGGGAGGACAGACAGGCACTGTCCTGGACTGACCCACCCAGGTGGGCATGTTACCTGGGGAAGTTGAGTTGAGGTCTGTGCCTGTCCCCGCAGGGAGAAGCTGGAAAGCCTGGAAAGACTGGTGAAAGAGGCCTTCCTGGTCCTCAGGTAAAGTCCCGCCTCGCCCAGCCCCTGCCCCACTCCGCATCTCCCTCTGTGCTGTCCCGGCAGGACTCTCCCCCCTGGCCCACGCAGCTCAGTTACTTCCATCTGAAACCCAGCCGTGCCTATATTTGTCATGGTTCTGGGCCTACCATCACAGGGTGTCCTCACAGGGTGTGTGTGTAGGACAGTTGTGTATGCCCATTTTGCATAAAGAGGGGCCAGGTAGCGTGGGGGATTTGGGATACACCCCATGACTTGTCCTAGACTGGCTTCTCCTCAGCTTCCCGAGGCCCCTGGGCTAAGAGGTCGGAAGGCTCTCTAGCAACCCAGAGCTCTTTTGTTCAGCACCCTAAACATCCTTTCTTTGGATTATAGGGTGCTCGTGGCTTCCCTGGAACTCCAGGCCTTCCTGGTGTCAAAGGTCACAGAGTAAGTATCATGGGATTGGGGTGCTGGGAGGAAGGGGATGCCCCAGAGGAGAGAACAAGCACTTGGAGGGCATGTGCTAGAACGGCATGTCATGACAGAACGACACGCTGCCAGGAGAGAGATTGAATGCTTTCTCTTGCCTACTAGGGTTACCCAGGTCTAGATGGTGCTAAAGGAGAAGCCGGCGCCCCGGTGTGAAGGTGAGGAGCAGAAGAGTGTGGGGGAAGTGTGGGGGAGGAGGGGTGATGGAGGCATGTTAAAGGGAGCAGAGCTGGGAAGTCTGAACATCTCTGGCTGCAAACCCCTAGTTCTACCCCCTGATGGAGGAAGAAAGCCCAGAAAGCTTTGCACAGAATTGCGGCGTATTCTTGGGGAATTCTCTGGGATTGATGGTGTGTCACAGTCTCCAACCCTGAGTGTCTTTTTTTCCAGGGTGAGAGTGGCGCCCCGAGAGAACGGTTCCCCGGCCCCATGGTGAGTACACACACGGCCTTTGGGTAAAACTGACACTCGGTTTTATCAATTTGACCTCGTTATGAGCGTGCGCAAAACAGACTCTCGGTTTTATCAATTTAACCTCCTTTTGAGTGATGTGCAAAATGTTACATAGATGTTTCGTTCAAGGTTTCGCCAACAAACATTTCCTTGAGAGTTTTAACACACTTAACGTGTGCTTCAATTGAAACATTTTTTTGTCTATCATGCAGCTGACCCAAGTTCAACCCCTCATGTCATATATGATCCCCTGAGTATCACCAGGAGTGACTCTTGAGCACAAAGCTAGGGTAGTCCCTGAGCACTGCTGGATGTGGTCCAGACCAAAAAAAAACAAGCCCAAAACTTCAGTATGGGGCGTGAGAGTGCAGGGATTAAGGCCTTGAACCCCACTGACCCTAGTTGCTTTGAATCTTTGGCCCCACGTATGGTCCCTCAAGTTGACTCCCTAGCACAGAGCCTGTAACAGCCCTTGAGCCCTGTTGGATTTAGCACAGAAAGGACAGAGGGGCTTGATGAACTTTCAGTGATCCAATTTCTTCCTTTTTGCCCCCACAAACATATGTTCCTTTTTGTCCTGACTCCTTATGGAGTGGGAATGGGAATTCAAGACTAAAGAAAGTTGAAAGAGGGGCTGGAGCGATAGCCCAGCGGGTAGGGCATTTGCCTTGCGCGCAGCTGGCCTGTGCCAGCCCGGGTTCGATCCCCCAGCATCCCATATGGTCCCCGACCACTGCCAGGAGTAATTCCTGAGTGCAAAGCCAGGAATAACCCCTGAGCATCGCCGGGTGTGACCCAAAAAAAAAAAAAAGAAAGTTGAAAGATTTTGCTAATCCTTGGGTCAGGGAGATAGCCAGCTATCTCCCTGGGTAAGGCTCTTGGGCTGATCCTGGCTTGATGCTGGCACTGCATATGGTCCCCTGAGCACAGAACCAGGAGCAAGTCCTGAGAACAGCTGGGTGTGGCCCAACACCCCCTACCACTTTCAAAACCAAACCAAGTCAGTAAAAGTTTTGTTCATCCTCAACACTTTGGGGTATTAAGCCATTGTGAAACTCAGGACTTGCCAGCAATGAGTCACTACTGGTGACTTCCCAATAGTCACGGGGCAGCCTCTGTGTGTGTCTGGGCAGAAAGACCTCCAGTGTGGTTTAAGCATCTGGAAGCTCCTGGAAGGTGGGAGCACCTTTGCCATCTCTGCGTGTGTAAGGGGCCTACAGGTGGGCCAGCAGAAGTGACCGAAGTGAACCCGTGTTTGTGCTTTCCTGGTGTGTTACAGGGTCCTCGTGGCCTGCCTGGTGAGAGAGGGCGGACTGGCCCTGCAGGAGCTGCGGTGAGTAGTCAACAAGGCCGTCCTTTGCCCAGGACTTGAGAGTTTATGCCTCTTGATTACTGATTATTTTTCTGGACCCTCCAAACAAACCAGTGAAGTTGGGAAGATATCACCAGGCCCACTGGCCTCCCTCTGAGGTGTGCCTGTCACCGACTCCCAGACCGGTTCTCTGCACTGCAGAGGCAGGGACGATGGGATGGGGGCGATGAGAACTGGCCGGTGAGGCCAGGACTCTCTTGAATCCAGTGTGGACAGTGCAGGTAACTCCCGCAGCTGCTGCTGGGTAAGTCATCTGGACTTATGGACAGGCGTCAGATGATGCCGGGTGCTGTGTTCATTTTGGTTCTTTCTGGGTGCTCAGAGGTTGCCTGGGAGATTTCTTAACAGTCTAGCAGTTGCTCATGGTGCTTACATTGGACACTGCCTCTGCTGGCCAAGATAGTGGCCAAGATTTCATAGGTACTGGCTACATTTAATGCCTGGCTTTGGGGGCTGGATAAATAGAACAGTGGTAGCTCCCTGGCCTTGCCGCGGCTAACCCGGGTTTGATCCCTAGTATCCCGTATGTTCCTCTGAGTCCTTCCAGGAGTGATCTCCGAGCACAGAGCTAGGAATAAACCCTGTGTACAGCTGGGCTTGTCAAAGACCAGAACCAAACCAACCAACAAACCAAACCCTCTTGTTTTCCTCACATCCTGCGAGGTAGATTCCATTATTAACAGAATCCCATATTAACAGAATCCCATATTAACAGAAGTGGAGACATGGAAGTCAAATAGCTTAAGACAAAAAATGCCTTGCAGGCTCACAACCTAGTGGTCTCTTGTTAACTTGGGAATGGGATCCGGGCTCCAGCGAACAGAGGTAGAAGTTTAACTCTGATCCGGTAGGAGCTGAGTCCCTAGAGGAGGGTCTGTCACAAAGCCACGTTTCAGAGAGATTATGTTTTTCCTACCCACCACCCCCTCACAGGGTCTTGTAGAACTGCTCAGGAGAAACCAAGCTCAGCCTCAGTATTTGTGCAGCTTTCCAGAGAATGCAGCTGGTGGGCAGTAATTTCCCTCAAGAGCAGATCAGTGAAATAACCAGCAGCCTCAATGCAACACCCTTCCCGCAGCTGCTGCTAGGGTGCCTTGTTCTCAGGTCCCTGTGGGATGGGATTGGCATATATCTCTCCCTCCCTTGCACACACACTCACACACACACACACACACACACACACACTCACCTGATTTAAACACTGTCAGTGCACATCTTCTGCAGAGCAACAGGTTTTGGCTTTTGGCCAGGCTTGGGGCCATGGTGACTGGCCCTAGGGAGGAAGATCAAGACCATCTGCCTTTCTTGCCCCAGGCTCCCTCCTTCCTGGGAGGCTCCTGCTCCTTGCACCTGCTTGCTGGTTCTTATACCAATCGGCCCATCAGATATTGTGCAGGACTTAGTGTTCCCGGCTGACAATGTCAGAGTGTCAAGGCTAGCCCAGGAATGGGGCTGGTTTGGCTTCTGTGGTCATGATCCAGACTGGGCCTCTACCCACCCTTGGCTGCCAGCGTCCCTATCCCTGGAGGGGACATTGTCTACAACTCCCCAGCGCCACCAGGCAGGTAGGGTGACTTAGTGCTGAGGCTTTCTGTCCTCTATGACATTTTTCTCTTCTTCTATTTTTTTGAATAATTTATTTATTATTATTTTTAAATTGAATCACCAGGCAATTATAAAACTTCATGATTGGGTTTCAGTCACAGTGTTCCAACACCCAACCCTCCACCAGTGCACATTTCCCAACACCGGTGTGCCCCGTTTCTCTCGCTCCCACCCTCCACAACCTGCCTTTCTGGCAAGCTTTCTCTCACTCTCTCTCTCACTCTCACTCTCTCTCTCTCTGGCATTGTGGTTTGCAATACAGACACTGAAGGGTTATCATGTATATCCCTTGACTTACTTTCAATACTCAGTTGTAGTCTAGCATTGCCATTTTCAACTCCTATTGTCAAACAAGTCCCTTTTCTGTCTTACCCACCCTCTGCCACCCACATGCATGTGGTAGAATCCAACCATTGATATGCCCTCCTGGCCTCTGTTTTTCCTGCCTTTGGCTATTAGTCTCTAACATTTTTTCTATCAAGTCTTCTCAGAATTTCTGGCATGCTGTTCCCTCCGTGGAACTTCTGTCTGGCGTTGGTGGCAGACATCCTGCAAGCCATCTGTCCCTTAGGGCGATGGGTCCGTGGGGGCAGGGCCTCAGCGTTAACCAAGGGGCAGCTTAGCCAAGCCCTAAGCAAAGGGGTTCAACAAGCCTCAGAAGCCTCCCCAGAATGTGTTCCTGTGTGAACAGCTGGAGGAACCGAGTCGGGTGTTTGGTGCCCACCGGGCTGTTTAGCCCATCCATGAAGCTTTCAGTGATGACCCTTGAAGTTGGGGCCTCCGGAACTCTAAGCAGGAGTTTAAGAATGAGTAGAATAACTGGGAAATGAGCCAAACTCCTTTTCAGCCGACAACAGCTACTGTCGCCTGAACAGGGCGCTATCGTCCCCCATGGAGGGGTCTGGCTGCCCAGCCAGCACGCAGCCCACTGGCCTCAAGCTCAGCTGCATGCTCTCCCGGGGACAGTGTCAACCATGTTTGCAGTGTGGGGGGGTTGTAGGTAAGTGGGGACATCGTCATCTCTCCTAATGGCTTCTTCTTGCTTACAGGGTGCTCGGGGCAATGACGGTCAGCCCGGCCCTGCGGCCTCCGTAAGCACCTTCTATCTCCCAGGTTCTTCTTGAGTCTCACTGAGTGGCTGGGACATTTGTTCAGTACAATCTCGGTGGCATGTTGGTGCTGCAAAGTGGGACAATTAAGACAGAGCTAAGCTAGAGCTTGGGGTGGGAGCGAGTCCCAGACTAGTGCATTCCTCTCTGGGCAGGCTACCTCCTTCCTTCCTTCCTTCCTTCCTTCCTTCCTTCCTTCCTTCCTTCCTTCCTTCCTTCCTTCCTTCCTTCCTTCCTTCCTTCCTTCCTTCCTTCCTTCCTTCCTTCCTTCCTTCCTCCCTCCCTCCCTCCCTCCCTCCCTCCTCCCTCCCTCTCCCCTCCTCCCTCCCTCCCTCCCTCCCTCCCTCCGTCCTTCCCTCCTTCCTTCTTTCCCTCCTTCCCTCCATCCTTCCCTCCTTCCTTCTTTCCTTCCTTCCCTCCTTCCTTCTTTCCCTCCTTCCTTCTTTTCCTTCCTTCCCTCCTTCCTTCTTTCCCTCCTTCCCTCCATCCTTCCCTCCTTCCTTCTTTCCTTCCTTCCCTCCTTCCTTCCTTCCTTCCCTCCTTCCTTCCCTCCTTCCTTCTCTCCTTCCTTCCCTCCCTCCTTCCCTCCCTCCTTCCCTCCCTCCTTCCTTCCCTCCTTCCCTCCTTCCCTCCCTCCTTCCTTCCCTCCTTCCCTCCTTCCTTCCCTCCTTCCTTCCCTCCTCTCTTTCTTCCTCTCTTTCTTTCTTTCTTTCTTTCTTTCTTTCTTTCTTTCTTTCTTTCTTTCTTTCTTTCTTTCTTTCTTTCTTTCTTTCTTTCTTTCTTTCTTTCTTTCTTTCTTTCTTTCTTTCTTTCTTCCTTTCTTTCTTCCTTCCTTCCTTCCTTCCTTCCTTCCCTTCCTTCCTTCCTTCCTTCCTTCCTTCCTTCCTTCCTTCCTTCCTTCCTTCCTTCCTTCCTTCCTTCCTTCCTTCCTTCCTTCCTTCCTTCCTTCCTTCCTTCCTTCCTTCCTTTCTTTTTTGTGAAGTGAGATGGTTTTTATTGAAACTTGTTTAGGAAGATGTGAGGAGAAGAGAGAGAGGGAGAAGTACATGCTGGAGAGAGTTCACATTTCTCCAGAACAGGAATAAGCAGGCAAAGAAACAAGTGAGATACAGAGACGGCTCCGTCAAGGGAGAAGATGGGCTGAGAAAGCAAGGGGGGAACTGTTTGGTTTCGTTAAGGAGGATATGAAGGGTCAGTGTCTCCCTCACGGACACAGTCAGAGACTTGTCTTGCTTCTGGGGCGAGGTCTGGGGACACTAGACAGTTTTGGCCCACAGATTTCAGCATGGTCGGCATGAAGATGGGAGGGAGGGTGAGGTGGGGGGGTGCTTATTGCAGGCTGGGGAGGCTCTGCTCGGAAACAGCCCTCACCTCTCTACCCTCTTCCTCCAGGGTCCCGTGGGTCCAGCTGGCGGTCCTGGCTTCCCTGGTGCCCCAGGTGCCAAGGTGCGTGCCCTGCTTTGTTGACATAGGAACCCCTTTCCTTTCACCGGTTCCCCCTTACCCTGTTGTGATCATGGGTAGGGGTATAGGTGGGGAAGGCATCTCACAGTTACCAGTTGGGAGGGGAAATCAGATGAGGACAAAACGCAGGGCCACTTAGGGCTGCGAAAGGGGGACGCACAGAAACAGATGAGAAATCCCGAGAGCTGGGAGAGAGCAGAAGACAGAGCGGAAGGACCCAGGAGGGTGAGAAGCCTCCAGGCTTGGAAAGGAGAGAAAGGGAATCGGTACCTTGCTTCCCTCACCCCTTTCTGCTGTGTGGGGGTGGGGTGAGGGAGGTGTTGGCTCTTCCAGACCGTGTTAACCGAGTGAGTTCTTCCAAGGATTGTTGGGAAGCCAGTGGGAGGCCGGCCAGCTTAGGGGACAGCGATGGGCCCAGAGGGACGCAGTACGCATGCGTCTGGGAGCTCTCTAGGGCAGTGAGATGAATACTAGCCTCAAGTGGCCACTGGCATCAGGTTGCTTTTCCCCTCCTGGGGGTTTCCATGGCAACCAGACAGTGTCTGCAGCCCTGGAGCCAGTGAAGGGGACCCATTGTGAGGGGGACAGCGGAAGGTGAGGGGCCTGACCTTTAGAAAATAACCATTGCTAGAGTGAAGTAAGAATGTTCTCTCGGGCAGAAACCTGAGCAGGCTCCGTGCTCACTCCTGGCCAGCGGGCCCCCACCCAGCCACCCACCCACCTACAGAGGCACTTTCAGAAAAAATGAAAGTAAAAGCAAAGGCCGTATTGGGGAGTGGGGGGGCGGGTAGAAAAGAATCAGACCTGGCAGTGGCAGCCAGAAACGAGTGCGGCTGGTGTGGGGCTGCTGGTTCCGGCTCCTAGCTCGGAGGGCCAGAGCTCGGGGTCAGCGTCCACACTACAACCGGATGCCACAGTGCCCTGAGCTGAGCAGGGGGCTTCTGCTTCCTGAATGAAGGAGAAAAATGGGGTGTGACGGGGAGTGTTTGCACACGTCGTGGGTGCAGGCGACCCCCAGACTAGGCCTTTCTAAAGGATGAGTGTGGCCTGTCGCAGACCCTCACGCTCAGCTACCCAAGATAGGGCAGGAAGGCAGGAAGATGGAACGGGCAGAGGAGCTGGGTGGGAACTCATGCAGGGTGGGCACTCATGCAGGGTGGGCACTCATGCAGGGTGGGCACTTGTGCGGGGATGGGCACTCTTGCACCCAGCTGCTGGCCAGACAGCGCCCCCACTGCACATCTTCTCATTTCATCCCCTTCCCTGCCTCTCCCCTAGGGTGAAGCTGGTCCCACTGGTGCTCGTGGTCCTGAAGGCGCTCAAGGTTCTCGCGGTGAACCTGGCACCCCCTGGGTCCCCGGGACCTGCTGGTGCTTCTGTAAGTGCTTCTCTCCCACCGGGAGGGTCCAGGGCTCATGTTGGGGTGCTGGCATCGGTGGGGAGTGGAGCCACAGCCATCAAGCCCTCATCGGACGCAGTGCTGGCCCCTGTCCACCCCACATGGGAAGGCACCTGTCCCGGCAGGAGTGGATGGCTGCTGCCCTGCCCCGCCCCGTGAATCGGGGCTGGGGAGGACTGGGAAGGTTCTGGGCTTCCTCTTGACCCTGAGTTCATGATGGCACCTTCTCCCTTTTCAGGGGAACCCTGGAGCAGATGGAATTCCGGGAGCCAAAGGCTCAGCTGTGAGTGTTGTTCTAGGGCTTGATCCTCCAGGTGGGGTGCTCCCAGCTCAGGTGGGGTGCTCCCAGCTCGCCCTCTCCTGAATTCCTTCCTTCTGCTCGTGTTGGCAGGGTGCTCCTGGCATTGCTGGTGCTCCCGGCTTTCCTGGGCCCCGTGGACCACCTGGCCAAGGTGCAACTGGTCCTTTGGGCCCCAAAGGTCAGACGGTAAGAACCTGTGTGAACCCCAAGTCTCAGTGACACCCCTGAAGCCACCTTCCATCCTTCCTCCCTCGTTCTCACCAGTCTCCTTCTGTGGGGTGCCGTGAACGGGGGCAAAGGACTCCCGTAAGAACCTGCCTCTCTCTCCCAGGGTGAACCTGGTATTGCTGGCTTCAAAGGTGAACAAGGCCCCAAGGGAGAGCGGTGAGTATCTGTCGCCTGCCCTTGTCTTTCCAGGCTGTTCTGGGGGCAGCTGGGGCCACTACCCACCCCCTAATCTGGGACTTAGCAGGTTGGCCTCAGAGAAGGGCCCTTTCATGTAGCAGCAACTCCTGCCTTGGCTTGACCACTTGGAACTTGAGCATGGCTGCTCACGTGGGGCCACTGCTCGTCCCTGTCCCTGTCCCCAAGAGCCATCATCCCTGTCTGTGTTCCCGGGTGCCGTGGTCCCTGTCCCTGTTCCGAAGTCCTCTGGCCTAAAACACCACCATGGCCGCTCCGTCTCCCCTAGGCTGGACAAGGCTCACGCTCTTCTCTCTGCTGCTGTTTTTCAGGGTCCTGCAGGCCCCCAAGGAGCCCCTGGGCCTGCTGGTGAAGAAGGAAAGAGAGGTGGCCGGGCGAGCCTGGCGGTGCTGGCCCAATTGGTCCCCCTGGGGAGAGAGTAAGTGGGCAAGGGGCCACGCTGTCACAGGGTGGGCCTGAGGTGGAAGGTGGGGCCTCCTTAGACTTCATGCTCCTCTTTTCTGCCCCTTCACCCTGGGAATGGGGCATTTATTTTTTCTCCCTGTTACCACACCCCCAGAATCACCTGAGGCAATTTGAGCTCCTTCCAGAAAGGATGGGCAGACCTGAAGTCACTGTCTCACCCCTTACCCGTGGTGGCCCGCGGACATGAGGATGGGGGATGGCTCTTCTCTGGAGTCTCTGCAGCTGTGCTGGGAACGGCCCGCCCTGACCTTATCTGTTCTTCCCACTTCTTCTCAGGGTGCTCCTGGCAACCGCGGTTTCCCAGGACAGGATGGTCTGGCAGGTCCCAAGGTGAGCAGGGGAAAGGGGGCGGAGTCCCTTCCTGTCCTCCATGTCACAGGGCTTCCCTCTAACTCCCGGCTGCTCTTGTGTAGGGAGCCCCGGAGAGCGAGGGCCCAGCGGTCTTGCTGGCCCCAAGGGCGCCAATGGTGACCCTGGCCGTCCTGGAGAGCCTGGCCTTCCCGGAGCCGGGTAAGTGCTGGACCTATTGTAACTCCCCCACCTGCAGCTCTGAGCAGACCTGTATAGCCCCTTCCTGCTCCTCCATCCCCCAGTGTGCTGCCAACATTGGGGTTCTGGCTCCCCAGACACCCATCTTCTTCTCTCTCCCCAAAAGGGTCTCACTGGTCGCCCTGGTGATGCTGGTCCTCAAGGAAAAGTTGGTCCTTCGGTAAGTCCAGCCTCAGGCTTGCTGCTAGCAGACCTGCGTATGTTTGGGGCGGGGTGGTAGCTGGGAAGACAGAAGTTCGGTGGGAGATGCTGTGTGTGGAGTCTGAGAACTGGGGAGGGAGCAGATGGTGGGTGGGTGAGGGAGGCCTGGGCTGTGAGCTCTGAAAATGTCACTTCTCTGTGCTTTGGGGTTTGAGTTATTTGGTTTTTGGTACTGGTGCCCGCTCGAGTAATCGATGATCTACGGAAGTCAAGTGATCAAGTGCTTTTTGGGGTCACACCCAGCCATGCCCAGGTCTTACTCTGGCTCTGCACTCAGGAATTACTCCTGGCGGTGTTTGGGGCATCATATGGGGTGCTGGGCATCAAATGTGGTCAGCTGTGTGTAAGGCAAATGTCCTACCCGCTGTGCTATCGCTTGGCCCCACTTTTCTCTGTGTTGGAACTTTCCCCAGGGTAAAACAATGTAATAGGCACAGGGGGACCCAGTGTGTGGTGTGGGGTTCTGCTCAGACCCCGTTGACTCCACAGGCCATGTGTATGGCCGGCACCCCATCCTGTGCCTGGCACACAGCAGGCAACTGTAGCTACCAGATGCGCAGTGCCAGGTTCTGAGAACAGCCTCCTCTCTTTCAGGGAGCCCCTGGTGAAGATGGCCGTCCTGGACCTCCGGGTCCTCAGGGGGCCCGTGGACAACCTGGTGTCATGGGTTTTCCTGGCCCCAAAGGTGCTAATGTAAGTAACAAGCTGCCCTTCCATGACCTTCCCCGAGGTGCTGCCCCTGTGGTACTTCGAGGAAAGGCAGGCTCCCAGCAGTTAACCAGGTGGTAGGAGTGACATGCCTTGTGGAGTACTGTGCACTAGGGGCTCCCCACACTGTTGCCTAGGACAGTGGTGGCCCACCTCAGAACAGGAGGGAGGGCGCTGGTGCTGGGCTTTGGCCGTTACTGTAGGCCCCCCTAGAAGCCTCCTCCCTTTGCACCCCAACCTTCCACCCTCACGGCCCTCTGTCTCCTTTAGGGTGAGCCTGGCAAAGCTGGCGAGAAGGGACTGGCTGGCGCTCCTGGTCTGAGAGTAAGTGCCCACCCATGATGCCTGCACCTTGTCACGGGCTGGACACTCTGGAGAGGGGCAGGAGGGAGGTATCCCCCACAACCTGGGCTCTCCAATGAGCAATTTGGGTGCCTGTGGCCAAGCCTATGGGGCACTTGGATCCTGCATAGGGGACCCCATATTGCTAGTGGGAGCCCCTTGCTGAGAGGTGAGGGGAGGCAGGGGAGGGCGGTGGAGTTCTGATGTGGGAGTGTGATGGGGAACCTCTGGCCAGAGGGTATCTGGCCAGCTGGAGGGACTGCATATCCTATGTCCCCCTCTTTCCGCTCTAGGGTCTTCCTGGAAAAGATGGGGAGACAGGTGCTGCCGGACCCCCGGACCTGCCGTAAGTACCTGCCCAGCCCAGTGGGGTGGGAGGACTTTAGCCAGGCCAGAGATGGACTGTCAGCTGTGGGTCAGGGCTGACTAGGGATGCCAGAGCCCCTGTCCATCCCTCCGAGCCAGGAGGGGGTCCCAGGAGCACGTCTGGCCTGATTATGGGGGGTGTCTGGGCCAGGACCACCTCAGTGCTGGTTCTCAGTCCCACTTTCTTCGGCAGGGACCTGCCGGCGAGCGAGGCGAGCAGGGCGCTCCCGGGCCCTCTGGATTCCAGGTAGGTCGCTAGACCCCCTTCTCCTCCATCTCCCTCCCTGGGGACTGTAGGCAGCTGCATGGAGAACCCCCAATCCCCCCATGAGTTCTCAAGGAAGAGCCAGGAAACGAGACAGTGGCCTCCTTTGGCCTCCTGAGGGCTGGGGTGACAGTCAAGTCACCCCCTTTATAAACACATTTTACTTTGGCTTCCAGGGACTTCCTGGGCCTCCCGGTCCCCCGGTGAGGGGTGGAAAACCAGGTGACCAGGTACGTATAGGGCTCTTTGAACCTGCAGCCCGTTTGCCTGGGCCTGTCTCCCTCGGCAGCCCAGAGGACCGGGCAGGGGTTGAGCTCAGCCTGCAGAGATGTGGCAGAGGTGCGCATCGCCTCCCTCATACTCTTCTCTGACCCCAGGGCGTTCCCGGTGAAGCTGGAGCCCCCGGCCTCGTGGGACCCAGGGTGAGCATCCCGGGTCATATCGGGCAGAATCCCGGGTCTGCCCCGTCCTTGTCCTTAGCCCGAAAGTGTCCAGCAGCATCACACACTCTGGGCCCGGGACACCACCTACTTCCTGTCTCCTGCTCTCCCTGGGCCTCGGCCCTACTGCTCAGCCCTGATTGCTCCTTGGTCTCTGCCACAGGGGAACGTGGGTTCCCAGGCGAACGCGGCTCTCCCGGCGCCCAGGGCCTTCAGGGGCCGCGGCCTCCCCGGCACTCCTGGCACTGACGGTCCCAAAGTAAGTGAGGCCTTTCTGGGGGTATAAGGGGCTGAGACTAGAGGGAGGAGAGGCAGGGAAAGGGAGGAGTGTGGGGGTGCTGGGAGCAGGGGCAGGTGCTGCCCCCTTAGGCTCCCTCCTGCCCCTTCCCAGGGTGCTTCCGGCCCAGCTGGCCCCCGGGGCTCAGGGTCCCCCAGGCCTGCAGGGTATGCCGGGTGAGAGAGGAGCTGCTGGTATTGCTGGACCCAAGGGAGACCGGGTGAGTTCTAGGCTGATTGTGCTCCCGGAAAGGGGGTTCCGGCCCTCTTGCCCTTCCCTGTGCCTTTCTGTGCCTAGTCCTCTCCTGAGGGAACTTGGGGACCCCCAAAGCCCCCATGTTCTTCCCCTTCCCCTCAGCCTGCTGCCATTGCTCGGGTCCCCCTCTGCCCGCACAGCCCCCCTAAGCTCCTGCTTCCCCTTCCCCAGCCTGAATGAGACTGCGTTGAAGGGGGTCTTGGGGGCCCTCCTTAGGAAACCCCTTTTCTCTATTCCACAGGGTGATATTGGTGAGAAAGGCCCTGAGGGAGCCCCCGGGAAGGACGCGGTATACGAGTAAGCGAGTTTGGATTCTGGGGATCATTGTGGGCCAGATGCCGACAGGGTGGGCCTGGCAAGCGTAGGACTCGCATCTACGCTGGGGACCACAGGGCGACTTGGAATTCTGGGGCCCCGGAAAATGAGCCCAGATCTCTTGGGTGGGGGTTCCCAGTCCCCTGCTGGGCCCTAAGTCCCTGACACCCGCCTTCTCCCTCCTCAGGGTTTGACCGGCCCCATCGGCCCCCTGGCCCTGCTGGTGCCAATGGCGAGAAGGTGAGTCTGGGACCTTCTCCTCTCGCTGCCCTCCTGTGTCCCCCTTCTGCCCAAGGCTGCTGCTCCTTGCTGCTCTCCTGCCCACTGGGGGCTGCAGTGGGCATGGGGGGGCTTCTTAGAGTAACCACCTTGGCTGTGAGTGGACAGGGTGGGTCAGCATCCAAAGCACCTTCCACTAAGGTGCCATGAGAGTGCAGATAGGGGCCAGTGCCAGGTGAAACAGGCGTGGTGGGGCTTGCAGAACACCCACGCTCTTTCAGGGCTTCTTCCAGGTACTTTCCTCTCAGGGGTCCCCTCTGACTCCATGCCCCTCTCCACTTTCCTCCACCCCAGGGAGAAGTCGGACCTCCCGGTCCTTCAGGGACAGCTGGTGCCCGAGGTGCCCGGTGAGTGTCTACCGCAGTCTTCCTGTCCCCAAGTGCCTGGAACCAGGGAGCTGCTGTTGCCCCTCAGCTCCTTCCCTGCCCTTGGGTGGGGCGAGACAAAGAGCAAAGGGAGAAGGGCCATCACCCTAAGATGTGGTCAGGGCAGAGGGCCTGGGCTGCCAGAGCCTCAGAGTGAGGGAGGCGCTCAGGCCTTTATTTAGGACTGAGATTCCCAATGGCCATATCCAGCTTCACTCTCTGGGGACATTGGGCGTGACGAGGGGCACTGGGCCATCAAGAGGGTCCAGAAGCAGGGCCTCACTCTGCTGGGTGTTGCCTTCTCTCACAGGGTGAACGTGGTGAGACTGGACCCCCCTGGACCGGCTGGATTCGCTGGCCCTCCCGTGAGTATCGCTGACCACCCCAGCCTGTTCTGTGCCATGCCTGCGGGTACCCTGTGAGCAAGGGCATGAGAGAGACAGTGCTTCAAGAAGAAAATGGCCCCTCCTTCACCCCATCACAATTCCAGGCCAGTGTGACAATCGTACACCAGGCTTTCAGGCCCAGTGAACACACACACATATAAATACACACAGTCACGTGCGTACACACACAGAGACACTGTCCCAGTCATACACACAGTCACATGCATACATACAGAGACACACGCACACACAGCCACGTGCATTCACAGACACACACAGGCACACATTCTCACACACACAGACACACAGAAACACACACATAGACATACACACTCTCTCACACATAGTCTAACACTTTCTCTCAGATAGAGGCCCTTGGCTCTTTTGGAAGCACCAGAGCATTTGTCTTTGCCTTTCTGTCCGTCACTCATCTTTTCTTCTTCCTGGGACAGGGTGCTGATGGCCAGCCAGGTGCCAAGGGTGAGCAGGGAGAGGCCGGCCAGAAGGGTGATGCTGGTGCCCGGGTCCTCAGGGCCCCTCCGGAGCTCCTGGACCTCAGGTGGGTAGCGCTGAGCTCCCTGGACTTGTTCCCATGGGCAGAGAGCTCTGGGGGTAGAAATGCCCCTCCTGAGTTTTCGGACTCCTGCTGGTGCTGCTGCGGACAGAAGCTGTAGGCTCAGGGAGGCGCCTCGGGGCTCAGGGAACTGGCTGCCACTTTGTGTGTGAGGTTGCTGGCACAGACCCAGAGCGCAGGGGGCCTCGCTGAGGAAGACAGCCCAGGATCAAGCTGCCAGTGCCCCGGAGAGGGACGGGCGGCCCTGGATTGGCCGCAGGGATGCTGGGGGCTTCTCCCCAAGGTGACAGGCAATTTCCCCTACAAGTCAAGTCTCCTGTGGGCCGAGGTGCAAGGCCCCCATGACAGCTTCTCCAGCTGGGATTTTAGAGCTCAGAAAGCTGAATCTTGGGAAATAGCTTCCTAAGAGTTGGGGTTCAGGCCGCTCACTGTCTCCCCTCCTTCCTTCCCAGGGTCCTACTGGCGTGACTGGTCCTAAAGGAGCCCGTGGTGCCCAGGGTCCTCCGGTAAGTGAGGTGCAGGGGTGTGCATGGGGAGATCTCAGGATGAAGGTCTGGTGGGGTGCTGGGCTCCCCCATTTTCCCTGTCTCAGCCTTGCTTTTGTTCGCAGACAAATGTGTCCCAGAGCAGGTGTGTGTGTGTGTGTGTGTGTGTGTGTGTGTGTGTGTGTGTGTGTCGGGGGGCGGTCTTCTCTCTGCCACTGCGTAGACCTAGGAAGCAGGCCCAGCTGCCCTGGCTGCCCTTGATGCCCGATCCCTGGCCACCCCCACGATGCTTCCCCACACCCTCTCTCTCACCCTTGAAGCTTTGTGGTCCCTCACCCCTTTCCAGCCCTGCCCTTGGACTCTGGACTCCTGCTGGGCCCGGTGGTCAGGCCTTTTCTCTCTCACACAGGGAGCAACGGGATTCCCGGAGCTGCTGGCCGCGTGGGTCCTCCTGGCTCTAACGTAAGTGATGCTTCTGGCCCTGCTCTCCCCTCTGCTGGCCCAGGGGCACTCACAGTGGCTGCAGTCTCGCCCCTCTGGCCAGTGAACCAAGATTAGCCACCGCCCTTTTGCCTCGGCCCAGCTGGTGGCAGGCAGGTGGCTCCCCTCCTGGCCGTGGGGCGTCTCTCCGGCTCCCTGGGGAGCACAGTGACTTCCTCCCCGCAGACACCTGCTGACCTGGCGGGTCTAAGAAAGCCCACAGGGGTACAGTCAGCCCCTAGAGAGTTTGGGGCTGCAGGAGCAGAGGTGTGACCCCACCCCCTGCAAGAGGGTGCAGGCTGGGGTCAGAGGAGCCAGGCCTGAGCTTCCCCGTGAGGAGGCTCTGACAGGAGCTGCCTGGAAGAGCAAAGGGGGCAGGGGGGAGGTGGTCAGAAGCCACGAGGGCTATCAGCACTCTCGCTGGGAGGAATGTGGCGGAGATGAACTGGGCTGGGGCGTCCACGCAGACTCTCCCGAGAAGGCCTAGTGCTGGGCCCTGTTGCCTCTGGCTGCCCGCTGGGTGGGGAAGAGTGAGGTGAGTCCTCATTTCCTGAATTTGCTCCTTGCAGGGGGAACCCCGGACCCCCTGGTCCTCCTGGTCCTTCTGGAAAAGACGGCCCCAAAGGTGTTCGGAGGGGACAGTGGCCCTCCAGGCCGACCTGGTGACCCTGGCCTGCAAGGTCCTGCCGGTGCTCCTGGTGAGAAGGGAGAGCCTGGAGATGACGGTGCCTCGGTGAGTCCCTTTGCCGGCCAGCCCTGGGCTCTGGGCAGGCAGGGGCAGGGTGGTCCCTGCTGGAGCACACGCTGGAGGGAGGGAGGCTGCTTGCTCACTGGGTGGGCACATTCCCCCTCCACTCCCCCCCCCCCCACCTCCTTCTCTGCTCACCTCCTCCCTGCCTCTCCCCTCCCTCTTCCCCACTTCCTTCCCCTCATTTCTTACCTCTCCCTCACCTCTCACTTCTCTTTACCTCTCACCTCTCACTTCCCCTCTTCCTTACCTCCCCTTCTCACTTCATCTCCCCTTTCCTTTCTTAGGGTCCCGATGGCCCACCAGGACCCCAGGGTCTGGCTGGTCAGAGGGGCATCGTTGGTCTGCCTGGACAGCGCGGTGAGAGAGGATTCCCCGGCCTGCCCGGCCCGTCGGTGAGTGCCGCTGCCCCTTCCTGGACCAGGGGAGCTGCTGTGCCTTGCCCCGGCCTCAGCCCCCTCGGCCTGGCGTCCTGAGGGGCTCCGCCTCGGCTTGGGCACTCACTGTCTTTGCTGCTGTCCCTTAGGGTGAGCCTGGCAAGCAGGGAGCTCCTGGGTCCTCTGGAGACCGAGGCCCCCTGGCCCGTGGGCCCTCCTGGTCTGACTGGTCCTGCTGGTGAGCCTGGACGAGAGGTGAGCTGAACCCCACTGTGAGGCGCCCTGTGAGGCGTGGCCAGGGCCTGGGCCCGGCAGAAGGGAGGCGGGATGGAGAGATACCCACGTGCCGAGATACCATGGAAAGGCTTAGTGGGCGAAGAGGGCACAAACATTAAGAACCCGGGTGCAGGGAGAAAGGTGAGAAAGCTTTGACTGCAAAGCCAGAAAGGGGTGGAAGGAGCAAATCCAGCCCTCTGAGGAGAAGACAGGAGGGCTGAGCGGGAGATGGGTGGGCTGGCTCCAATGGCAGCTTGTTTGCCTTTGCCCAGGGAAGCCCCCGGGAGCTGACGGCCCCCTGGCAGAGACGGCGCAGCTGGAGTGAAGGTGATTATCTGGTGTCTTTTTGGGAGTGGGTTCTGGACAACAGTCCTTCAGCTCAGTCTGGTGTGGCAGGCGGGGAGGAGGGAGGGGCAGAGTCTGGTCTTACTTCCTGTGGGACCTTCTCTTTGTCACCAATCCTAGAACATTCTTTTCTGAGTGTGAGCTCTGTCTCCTGACAGGGTGATCGTGGGTGAGACTGGTGCTCTGGGAGCCCCCGGAGCCCCCGGACCCCCGGCTCTCCTGGCCCCTCCGGCCCCACTGGCAAACAGGGAGACCGAGGAGAAGCGGTGAGTAGGGGCCTCACTTCTGTGGTGACCCAAGTGGAGAGAGGCTGAGGCCGCAGGGTCTCCCTGCCTCAAGGGCCCCACCGCGGCCCCTGGAAGCAGATGCTGAGGCGCCCACCCGTTCTCTGACACTGCTTGTTGCTTGATTTCTCTCCTCACAGGGCGCCCAAGGCCCCATGGGGACCCGCAGGACCAGCCGGCGCCAGGGGAATCCCAGTGAGTGTCAGAGCTGAGCGCTGGGTCCCCAGCAGGGGCTGTGGGCGGCAGCTGGCACCAGTGCATGCTGGGCCTCATGGGAAGGGAAGCGCGCCTGACCTCACCTGACGTCTCTGCGTGTGTTTGTTTTATTCCTAGGGCCCTCAAGGCCCCGAGGTGACAAAAGGAGAAACTGGAGAGGCTGGCGAGAGGGGTCTGAAGGGCCACCGTGGCTTCACGGGTCTGCAGGGCCTGCCTGGCCCCCTGTGAGTATTGGCTCCCCAGGTGCCTCTGCTCAGAGCCCACGAGAGTTTCCCTTTGCTGCTGCATCATTCTAGAACGTTCAGGACTTCCTGGGGCCGGAGGGGGAAACAAGTGAAAAGGTGGTGGTTGGGGGGGACACACAGCACCCCCTTCCCTCAGCTCTCAGGGATAAATCCAGGCTCGTGAGGATCTCCCGGAAGAGGGGCTGCCTGTCTGTGCTAAACTTTGAACTTTGTCTCTTTCCTCTGCACAGGGTCCTTCTGGAGACCAAGGTGCTTCTGGTCCTGCTGGTCCTTCTGGTCCGAGAGTAAGTGGACGGGCTGGGGCTGGGCTGGGTGCTGGCTGGCGGGCAGTGCTGCTGCTTCTGGGAAGCCCGAGGCTCAACGTTCTCGCTCCACAGTGGAGGAGGGAAGGGCTGTGTATGGTGATAGGAAATTATCCCTGAGATGACAGGTGGGACAAGCGAGAGCTGCTTTTAGGCGTCAGCAGGAGGCCCTAAAGTGAATGTCGAGTGTTTTCCTGTGCGAGCTGACAGGGGAGAGCTATGAAGCGGCCTGGGGCTGAGAAGTGGGTGGCTGAGAGCTGGCAGGACGGCCACCCCCTGCCCAACGTCTTCTCTGTGGTGACGACTCCCATCTCATGGCCTTTTTTCCCTTTCTCCTGGACTGCAGGGTCCTCCCGGCCCTGTGGGTCCCTCTGGCAAAGACGGTTCTAATGGCATCCCAGGTCCCATTGGCCCTCCTGGTCCCCGTGGACGCTCAGGAGAAACTGGCCCCGCTGTAAGTGTCCTGATTCCTTCCCTGTGGTCCAGGGTGACCCCAGCACCGGGAGGCTTCAGCCCTCTGGTGCTTAGGGCCTCGGTCAGCATCCTTTGTCCTGGGGTGTTCTGGTGCTTGGTGGTGGGAAGCCGAAGAGGGGGCTGATGAGGGGAGGAATGTGCCATAGTGTTCTCTACTCGGGTCTGCCTTCCTCAGCACGGAACTGGAGAGCAAACCCTCTAGCACATTCTAGCACATGGGAGCACACGTACGCGAGGTGCCCCCACCCCATTCACTGCTGATTTTGTATCCTGCTGCAGGGTCCTCCTGGAAATCCCGGCCCCCTGGCCCTCCAGGACCCCCTGGACCTGGCATCGATATGTCTGCCTTTGCTGGCCTGGGCCAGAGAGAGAAGGGCCCCCGACCCCATGCAGTACATGCGGGCAGACCAGGCAGCGGGCGGCCTGAGGCAGCATGATGCCGAGGTGGACGCCACACTCAAGTCCCTCAACAACCAGATCGAGAGCATCCGCAGCCCGGAGGGCTCCCGCAAGAACCCTGCTCGCACCTGCCAGGACCTGAAACTCTGCCACCCTGAGTGGAAAAGCGGTGAGCCTGGGAGCAGAAAGTCAGTGTGGGGCAGGAAGGCAGCATGGGGGCAGGAAGTCAGTGTGGGGCAGGAAGTCAGCATGGGGGCAGGAAGTCAGTGTGGGGCAGGAAGTCAGTGTGGGGCAGGAAGTCAGCATGGGGGCAGGAAGTCAGTGTGGGGCAGGAAGTCAGCATGGGGGCAGGAAGTCAGTGTGGGGCAGGAAGTCAGTGTGGGGCAGGAAGTCAGTGTGGGGCAGGAAGTCAGCACGGGGGCAGGAAGTCAGTGTGGGGCAGGAAGTCAGTGTGGGGCAGGAAGTCAGCATGGGGGCAGGAAGTCAGTGTGGGGCAGGAAGTCAGTGTGGGGCAGGAAGTCAGTGTGGGGCAGGAAGTCAGCATGGGGGGCAGGAAGTCAGTGTGGGGCAGGAAGTCAGCATGGGGGCAGGAAGTCAGTGTGGGGCAGGAAGTCAGTGTGGGGCAGGAAGTCAGTGTGGGGCAGGAAGTCAGCATGGGGGCAGGAAGTCAGCGTGGGGCAGGAAGTCAGTGTGGGGCAGGAAGTCAGTGTGGGGCAGGAAGTCAGCATGGGGGCAGGAAGTCAGCATGGGGGGGGGCAGGAAGTCATCCCAGGGGGCAGGGAGTCATTCCAGTGGGCAGGAAATCAGTCCGGTGGGCAGGAAGTCATCCCAGTGACAGGAAGTCAGCCTGAAAGGCAGGAAGTCAGTGCCATGGGCAGCTCCTTCAAATTAGAGAGGATGCCCCAGAGCAAGGTTCTTCAGAAGGTTGCACTTCCTTCCCTCATTTCACAGCAGAGAAACCACAGTACCAGCTCCTGTCATTCAGTCGTGCCATGAATGCTTAGCAGAAGAGGCTTCTGGGTACAGTTCTAGCCAGTAGGCAGGCGTTCTTTGGGCATGTGGCCTAGTTTAACACAGGATATTTCCCATCCATGTCTCCTGGTCCCCTGCATCTCTCCCTGTCCCTTGGCCCTCAAACACTGCTCCTCTACCCACTCACTCAGTCTCCAAGCACTAAGCCTTTGTGTCTCCCCCAGGAAGGTCTGACTCTCTCGGAGTCTGCCTGTGCCTCTCTGAGTCCTGGTGGCTGGTTGTCTCTTGCTCTGCAGGGGATTACTGGATTGACCCCAACCAGGGCTGCACTTTGGATGCCATGAAGGTTTTCTGCAACATGGAGACTGGTGAGACCTGCGTCTACCCCAACCCGGCCAATGTTCCCAAGAAACACTGGTGGAGCAGCAAGAACAAGGAGAAGAAACATATCTGGTTTGGAGAAACCATCAATGGCGGCTTCCACGTGAGTGTTGCCTCCTGCTCTTAGACCCGGGTGGTCCTATATCCTTTGGTCCTTTCCTTTCCTTTTGGGGGGGTGGGGTGGGGGAGAGGGTACAGTTTATCTCATGTGCTTATTTCTGAGCTATATCCTGTCCCTATCATGGAAGGTTTTAAGCACCCTGGCCACCTCCTCACCGGTTCTCTTTGGGGCTTGAGAGGAAGGAAAGAGGAGGAATACTGTTTTTCTCATTTAGAAGTGGAGGAAGTCGCCTAGCCCCGACCCCTTGAATGCCGCTCCCAGGCCTCACACCACTGCTCTCTGCCTTCACAGTTCAGCTATGGTGATAACAACCTGGCTCCCAACACTGCCAACGTCCAAATGACCTTCCTGCGCCTGCTGTCCACTGAGGGCTCCCAGAACATCACCTACCACTGCAAGAACAGCATTGCCTACATGGACGAGGCCGCTGGGCAACCTCAAGAAGGCTCTGCTCATCCAGGGTTCCAACGACGTGGAGATCAGGGCTGAGGGCAACAGCAGGTTCACCTATACTGTCCTGAGGGATGGCTGCACGGTGAGTCACCTAAGAAATAAGCTTCCTGGGGCCTGGAATTCAGGTGAGAGCGGGCCAAGCAGGAACCACAGCAAGAGGTGCAGACCAAAAGTAACAGGATTATCTGGAGTGTGGTATAAGGTTATGTGGAGAAGCTTACAGGATGGCAGGTGAGAAAGACAGATAGAGGGTTCCTGGTTCTCAGCTCAGAGAGGAGCTGAGTTCTCTTGACAGAGAGGAAATAAGACTCTGCCCAAGCACGTCCAGTGCTTCTTGTAATGTGTAGGGGCCTGTCTACCAAATGGCTTACTGTGGCCGTCCCAGGCAGGTTGCTCATTGTGAGGAAGGTGAATGAGGGTGAAGTGGAGAGGACTCTGCTGAGCCAGGAAGATGTCTAGGGGACCCGAGTGTGTCCTGTGATGCTTGCTGGGTGGTTCAGTCTGGAGTCCTGGTTGGCCAGCCCTATGTCTCAGGGTCCCAGCCAAATGAGTCTGTTCTTTCTCTCCTAGAAACACACCGGTAAGTGGGGCAAGACTATCATCGAGTACCGGTCACAGAAGACATCCCGCCTCCCCATCATTGACATTGCACCCATGGACATAGGAGGGCCTGAGCAGGAATTTGGTGTGGACATAGGGCCCGTCTGCTTCTTGTAAACATCCAGACCCAGAAACATTACCATCCATTGCAAACCCAAAGGACCCAAGTACTTTCCAGTCCCGGTCACTCTAGGACTCTGCACCAAGTGGCCGGCCTGACCTGATGTCCATCCACCCGCCCTCTCACAGTCTGGACTTGACTCCCCTCTCTTTCCAAGAGACCTGAACTGGGCAGACTGCAAAATAAAATCTCGGTGTTCTATTTATTTATTGTCTTCCTGTAAGACCTTTGGGTCAAGGCAGAGGCAGGAAACTAACTGGTATGAGTCAAATGCCCCCTGAGAGACTCCCCCCCCCAGCCAGACAAGAAGACCCCCTCTCCTTCAGGTGCTGGGTGCAGGAACTGTGTGTGTCCTACATAATGGTGCTATTCTGTGTCAAACCTCTGTATTTTTTAAAACATCGATTGATATTAAAAACAAAAAAAATTATTGAAAAGTCTATGCTGATCTGTGCTTTGTTCTAGTTTGTTTCCCATTAATTCTTTTCCCCCTCTCTTTTGTTTTTGTGCCTCACTCAACTGGTCAGGGGTCATTCCTCACAATGCTCAGGGGACTGACTCTCTGCTGGACCAGAGATCGGGCCTGGGTCTGCCATGTGCAAGGCAAGCGCCTTACCAACTTTAGTATCTCTCCAGCCCACCCAGTAACTCTTGATTCTATACAGCCCAGAAGGTTTCCAAGAGCTTTTCTACTCTTGGGAAGGGAAGGACCCTGAGACCTTGCTGCCAGGTTTTGATACCTCATACGAGCATAAAATTAGCTCTTTTGGTAAGCCTGACACAGTGCGGAACCTGGGAAACGATGGGACCCAAGTATGGAAGAGAGGGTTGGATAGAGGTGTGTAATCTGAAACGCTCCTCTAGGTCAGATCAGGATACACTGAGCAGAGGAGGGACGAGCTGAAGATCACCTCTCTGGGGGCAGTATCCAAGATGTTCCACCGGTGGGTGGAGAGCGCATCCCACAAGGGTGCTGGTGAACACACACATTCGATCTCAGAGACGTTAACTTGTGTCTTGTGCTCAAGGAGAGGTGGATATACTGCATGTGAACCACTGCCCCCGCACACACCCCAGCCATCGGCTTTCCACCTCCACCCCTCTGGCTCCTATTTAAAACGTTCTGGGCCTGCACGTAAGCCTTCCAAGAATGTCCTGTGGCTCTTAGGCTCCTCCCGGAAGTTGTCAGCCTCTCCACTAGAGGGCATCATGGCGGTGACTGAGGTGGGCCAGAGACACAGGCTGATGGGCATCTAGAACAGTTTTCTGTAAAATACATTTCACAAAGCTGTTTGGCATGTTCAGGGCCAGACCTACCTCTGCTCCCGCCTCCCATCCATCCCTCTTCCTATATGTTAGGTGGGTAGCTTCTCTGCAAATAAGAACAAGGAAACTATGTGAAAGATACTTGCGTTGTTGGGCTTGTTCTCCTGCATTTTCACCTGGGTATGGTGTAGCCTTTACGGACTAAAGTGTGTTTTAGGGGCCGGAGTGATAGCCCAGCGGGTAGGGCGTTTGCCTTACACGCGGCTGGCCCATGCCGGCCTGGCATCCCATAGGGTCCCCCGAGCACTGCCAGGAGTGATTCCTGAGTGCAGAGCCAGGAGAAACCCATGAGCATTGCCGGGTGTGACCCAAAAGCAAAAAAAAAAAAAAAAAAGAGTGTGTTTTATCAGAGTTGGTACATGTCAAACTGAGTGAAATAAAACATGATCATTAAAAATACAACATTGGAATACATTGAAATGTTTTAAGTCATGACTTAAACAAGCCTTTCATCTACCAGGAGGCCGAGGGTGAAGCAGGAAGGCGGAGGGATGCTTGTGAAACCATTTCCTTGGGCAACAGTTAACACTGAAGAGCCCAGTCAACTACAACAACCTCCATTGTTCCCAAGCTGGTTTCACTTCTCCATGTGGCAACCCCCAGAGCCACTTGTGGTTATTACTGTTTGGGGCCACATCTACCTGTGTTCAGGGCTTACTTCTGGCTCTGTCATCAAGGATCACTCGTGGTGTGGGGCTCAGGGAGTCACATGGGGTGACAGGGATTAAACGTGGGTCGGCAGTGCACAAGGCAATCACCTCACCCACTGGACAATCTCTCCAAGCCCAGAGTCACTTGTCTGAACCAAAGTCTCACAGGAGATTGTGACCATCAGCTCAGACCCTTTAAAAATTAATGCCATTTAGGGGCTGGAGTGAGAGCACAACGGAAAGGGCGTTTGCCTTGCATGTGATTCCTGGCATCCCATATGGTTTCCCAAGCACCGCCAGGAGTAATTTCTGAGCGAAGAGCCAGGAGTAACCCTTGAGCATTGCCAGGTGTGACCCAAAAAAGGGAAAACAAAACAAAAACAAACAAACAAACAAACAAACAAAAGATAATGCCATTTATACCAGGATAGCAAAGTGATCTGTTTCATCCCACTCACTTCTGGATACCAGCTAAAACTTAGGAATTATAGCTGCAGCCCCCTAGGCAAAGGAGGACCAGACAGAAGGAAAGGTGCCAGGCAGAAGCAGCTCTGCCCCCGTGGTCAGCCTGCAGGCCCGCAGACCCAGCAGGGCTATGCGCGTCCACTGCTCCCCCAGCTGGCCCAGGGCAAGGGAGCACAGCCAGGCTCGGCACTAATTCCTCCTGCTGCCCAGGAAAGGCAGCTGCTCTCTCCAATCAGAATATGCTCGGGTAAAACCCAGACCTGGCTTCGGCAGTGAGGGGCCTAGGAAAGGATGTCCCTTGAGCATCCTCATCTCAATGACAGACGTCAGAAAACTTTAACTAGGGTGTAAGGGTCCAAGTCTCAGCCCAGATGTGCTCCAGTCTGGTGAGTCACGAAAACTTCTAACATAACATCCCTGTTGAAACAAGGAACTAAGTACTGTGGGGATGAAGAAAATTATTATTATTATTATTATTATTATTATTATTAATTATTATGCCCCTCAAGGTATTGCAGGTGTGGCTGCGGTGCCTGGCTGCATCAGCAGGTGGCAGACAGGAGACAGGCTTGTCTAGACCCAGGGCTCTGCCCCATGGGCCCTGGATGGTTGATGGTCTGATATAGAAAAAGACGTGGCTCCCTGGGATGAACCCAGAGACACGGCAGGGCCTGGCAAGCTACCCATGGTATATTCGATATGCCAAAAGCAGTAACAATAATGGACCTCATTTCCAACAAATGAAGACATTTCTGGCACCCTCTTGAGCAAAACGATGAACAACGGGAAGTCAAGTGACAAGTTGTTATTATTATTATTATTATTTTGCTTTTTGGGTCACACCCAGCAATGTTCAGGTGTTACTCCTGGTTCTGCCCTCAGGAATTACTCCTGGCAGTGCTTGGGGTACCATATGGTATGCTGGGCATCAAACCCAGGTCTGCCGTGGTGCAAGACAATGCCCTACCCACTGTGCTATCGCTCTAGCCCCAAAGAATCTTATTACAAAAGGCACAGTAAGGAATTTTGCTCTTATTACAAAAAGGCACAGTAAGGAATTCTGCCACAAAAGACAGAGTAAGGAATTTTGCTCCGATAAAATACCTGGGCCCTTTAATTCACACAGAGTTTTCATCAATAGACTGCTTTGTTTCACCTTGGAGCTGGGACGCCACATTCACGGACCCAGAGCTATCAGGGATCTTACCTGGAATAATTAGGAAGGGTAAGCCTCCCCAGTGGGTCCAAACAGGACTTCCAGACCTATCACTTAGGGGCTGGTATGAGTCAAACGCCCCATGAGAGACTGCCCCCCTAGCCCAGACAAGAAGACCCCCTCTCCTTTGGGTGCTGGTGCAGGATCTGTGTGTGTGTCCTACATAATGGTGCTATTCTGTGTCAAACACCTCTGTGTGTTTTAAACCATTAATTGATAGTAAGAACAAAAAAAATTATTGGAAAGTCTACACTGACCTGTGCTGTGTTCCTTTGAGCTGGCTCATAAGAAGTTTTTACTACTTAGAAATAATTTACTACTTATAAATAATAAGAGGTTTTTATATCTGGAATTTGAGTTTTCACTAGAAATCACCTGGTTTTCTGATGAAAAACCAGGCAGCAGGCGCAACAGCTATTTATAGAAAATGGTGTTTCTCACATTCTCCTTCCTGAAGCCTCCTTTGCTCAGACCACAGATGCGCTCCTTTCCCATCTCCAACTTCTCCTCACTGACCTTGGATCCAAATCTAAGTTAATTCCCCATATGTGTATAATAAAATTTTGATTTTTTCTCCTACTAATGTATTTATTTGACCAGCCTAGTAAGAACCCAGAGAATAAGGGAAGTTTTCTCTCTCAGCAGTAAGTAGAAGTAAACTGTGGTCTACATGAAATCTCAGAGTCAGAGACTCTGATAGTTGTTTTAAGCTTCTAGATATGCCAGGACAAAAATGCAGCCAATGCTTGGCATACAGCAGGTGCTCAGTTGTTGCACATTTTGAGTAAATGTGCCGATGTAAAGCTCTGGGAAGGTTTGGAGACAAAAAGCATACTCTTTACCATCAGTAGCTCTGTTGGGATCTCCCAAAGCACATGATCCACGAGATGGAACCCACGAGAGCCTCCTGCTCCCCAACTAGCTCTTCCACGTCTTGGAGCTGACTCTCTGGGGGCTGGGAGGGTGGAGGAAGGAGGAAGTTCAGGAAATTTCCAACTTCAAACTTCCAACAAGCCTCTTTGTGATTAAGCTTACAGTCAGTTGGAATTCATTCAGCCTCAAGAAGCAGCGCCAACCTCTTCGGGCGCCTGTCCTACCTTTTCCAACCTGAAGGGGACATTGTGTGCTCAATTCCGGATGAGCAATGGGACACCTCGTGCTTGGGAGAAGCAGATGAAGAAGTGAGGCTGCTTCAACAGAATGCCCTGCAGAGCTTCTCTTCCCTGCCTGTGCTGTACTGACCCACATAGCTGGCATCTAAGTATAGTCCCTTGAGATGCTAACACACCCACCCAATGAGAGGAGACACCAATGAATCAAAAGCAGGATTTATTTTTCTACCAAATCCCCAATCCATGTTCCAGCCAATGGATGAAGGGTAAACCAAGCCCTAGAGAGACTTTTAATAAAAACAACTGTTAATTTTCTACAGGAAAAACCTTTTTTAAAAGCTGTTTAGACAACTTAAAGCAGATGAAAAAAAATCACATGTATAGAGGTCTGTGCTTTCTTCATTCAAATGTCCTTTCTGCTGGCCCTTCAGAGCAGACGAGGCCCCGATAACTGTGTGGCGGCACCATATGCATGACTGGATAACATATGATTTCACTTCAGAATGCTCCAAGCTGCAAAGATCTGCATCAAGCTGAGCAAACTTCAAACACTCAGAATCTTCGAGTGTGCACTATTTGCTGGAACAGGTCAGGCACTGGGCAGTGATACTGCTGAGGAACATAAATGGAGCCACAGAGAGGAGCTTGCCGGGGATTAAGGGATCCAACGTCTCCTCTCTTATACCACCTGGGTGGGCACTCAGGTCCTGCGAACAGACATTGTGTCGGTCTCATCTGACAGGTGCTGCCTGGGAAGAACCAAGATCAGTTTTTTACACAGTTGTGGCATTTGCTCCACAATCCACATAGTGGTGTGTCTCCAAGGAACTCTGGGTCATGTGGCCAATGTAAGAAATCTTCACGGATGTTCTAAAGGAAAGAAACCGAGAAAAATCACTGAGAGGAAATAAGCAAGAAAAACAGCCCAAATAATTGCTTGCAGCCACAGACAACAGTATCTCCAGGGTCTAGATGAGTGGCTTCTGGTACATAACCAGGAGACCAGAGACCAGTTTACTTCCATGGAAGTGCTGAGGCAAGAGAAGAGAGCCTTCCAAAGAAGTGGTTCTCAGACCCATCTTACTGCACATGGCAAAATGTCTGGAGACAACTTGGATTGGTTCAATCCAAGGAGTGAGTGACAAGACACCGAGCTTTACGGGCATCTAGAGTAAAGAAGTCAGCGACAACACGAGACAGTCTAGTACACACAACACAGCTCTCCAACCCCACCCCCAAACTCTCTGACACACAGTCAATAGTGCTGAGGCTTAGCAGCCCTACTCCAACCCTCCTAGTTCAAATATTCGCAGCAGATCCTTGTCAGCTGAACATTTATGTCACCTGCCAAGTCATGGCTCCAGGAGTAACCCTACAGGTCCATGACAGGTGGCGACTTATGTGGCCAGAAAGTAAGTTCAGCCAAATGTCAAGCACTCATTCCTTGAGAGAGTTTTAGGATGCTAAAAGACCAACCAAGTATTTAACAAATCAGATTCCATTTCATGTAGAAATGCTAAGTATTCACTCTGATTCCCAAAGGAGATGCACACACGCAATCCAGAAAACACCCAGAGTCTAGTGTGGCTGTAAGGCCTTGGGCGCTCCCTGTTGGGCTACGAGCCTCTGCCTTAGCTCACAGACTCGCTCCCTTTTGGGCTACGAGCCTCTGCCTTAGCTCACAGACTTGCTCCCTGTTGGGCTACGAGCCTCTACCTTAGCTCACAGACATGGGCCAGGGCAGTGAGCTCACACAGCCTGAATGCGTGGATTCGAACACAAAGACTCACCGCATGAAGATCACTATGCTGTGCACCAGGATATCAGGCAGCGTGCATAAGAAGCTACCAAAGAACAAACATGGAAGCCATCAGCTTGGTTTTGGTTTTTTACAAAGATTCCTTGGTCATACTAGGAGGCAGCCAGCATGTTAGTAGCAACATCTACCCTCAGACCCGTTCAGAGGCACCAGAAGGTGTCCTTTCATCTCTCTTGCATGATATTCCCCCTTTTCATCCCCCACACATACACACTGGAGTTAGGGAAAGTGCCTAGTGGGTTTGATACTCTGTTTCAGAAACTACACACTTTGGCCACCGAGTGACAAAGGACACACCCTCTGATTATACCACAAGATAATCAAAGCAAGAGAACCCACAGGACTAAGGCTAGGACTTCAGGCACGAAAAATCCTAGTCAGGTAAGTTCAACTTAGAATCCCTCTCCCCAGCAGAGCATGTGACAGACAGCACTGTCCTTACTATACATAGGAGTACTGTCGTCCCATCTCGGCCTTCGTGGTAAAATTCACCTGAAAATAAGACAGACACGTCAGTCTGAGGCCAAGCAGGCTTGACTGTAGTCCATAGAGCATTAACTAGCAATCTCAGAGCATTCTTTCAAGACACACAAAACATTTCCCCTAGATTGGCCCTTGATACAACCTGTTGGTCACTAAAAAAAATACTTCCAATCTCAGGGCCTGAGCGATAGCCCAGCGGGTAGGGCGTTTGCCTTGCACGCAGCCGGCCTCTGTCAGCCTGGGTTCGATCCCCCGGCATCCCATATGGTCCCCTGAGCACCGCCAGGAGTAATTCCTGAGTGCAGAGCCAGGAGTAGCCCCTGAGCATTGCCGGTGTGACCCAAAAAGGCAAAAAAAAAAAAAATACTTCCAATCTCTTTCCCTTTGAAGGGTCAAAGGAACTCAGACTATAGAGTGCTCCTTCTTGATCTGTGCCAAATCTTTATTAAAAATGATTGTGTTAGCTTGGTTCTTTCTGTTAGCTGATCCCCCCACCTCACCCACCCACTCAGCTTCTCTTAATGACAGAGTTTTTTAGGCCTGTCAAAAATTGTTCTGCACTTGGAAATGAGAAGAGGAAAAGGAAGTAACGAGACGCCAGCATTCCCACACCCCTGCTCTTCTCTTTGGCCAGTGGGGCGAGGGCTGTGTACCAGGACGACATACCATATGCTCACTCCGAGGAGGAACGAGGGAGACGTTGGCTGTCGTGTGTGCCAACCACTGTGTTCATGTACTGAACCTGGCTGGACAGGCTGGTCAATGCCACAGGATAGAAGTTGGAATTTCTGATTTTCAGTGTGGCCTGCATCAGGGCAAATGAGAGAATAAGTGTGACTTTCCTCATGCTTGCTTGCACAAGGCTTACAGGTACAGCCAGGATATACCAGGCCCTTGGTCTTACCATGATGGTGAGGATGACAAGGGAGTCCTTCTTATTAAACATGACGTTCACCACCTTGATCCCACCATCATCCACAAGGACTGAATGTGGGAACAGGAAGAAAACCACCAAGCCAGACGCCAGGAGACAGAGCAGAATGGACAGGAGGACATACTGCTTACTGCAAATTACAAAGTACATAATTGACTCAGTGGGCCAGGTAGCAAAATCCACAAGTCAAGATTAAATGCAAAACCGGAAATGAGGGGAGAGGGAAAATTAAAGTACAAAGTCCATGAACAGGCCAGCATGAGCGCAGTGGGAAGAATCCTATTGAACCCTGGTGAAAGTTGTCCTGGAGGAGAAACTGATAAGAGGAACTTTGTCCTCAGAAACATTCCCTTCCCTTGAGGACACCCCCACCCCTCTTCTCCAGTCCTTCCATTGGGCCCTCAAAATGTTTCTAATGATGAAGGCAGAGACACCTTGCTAGAGCAAAGAATTAGGAAGGAAAATGGGGACTTTAATGTGAGACTGTGTACAAAGGGATAGTTTCCAAAAAAGCTAAGTGACACTAACACAAAGAAAAGGGCCCAGAGAGAGGCAGGCACTCACGTTCTCTGAGGGCGCAATCTCTGATCACTGTGTGGGATCAAAGCCACCAGTTCATTCACTTGCTCTATAAAAGAACCAAACAATGACTCAGGTAACATCAACCCCACGTATCTTTAGTACTTTCTTACACACGGTGCCGTATCCCATCTCCACGCACACTTGCTTGTAATAGGACAGTTCTATGACACTAGCTTCGCATTTTGAGTCTAATGAACAGATTGAAAGTAAGTACAAAATGGGGCCGGAGCGATAGCCCAGCGGGTAGGGCGTTTGCCTTGCACACGGCAGGCCCATGCCAGCCCAGGTTCTATTCCCGGCATCCCATATGGTCCCCCTGAGCACCGCCAGGAGTAATTCCTGAGTGCAGAGCCAGGAGTAACCCCTGAGCATTGCCGGGTGTGACCCAAAAAAGCAAAAAAAAAAAAAAAAAAAGAAAGAAAGAAAGTACAAAGTGTTGCCAATTACAAAACATTTATCAGAGCTGCGAGGGCAGTGACATGGAAGTTGAGAAATTCGGGCTCTTGTTTGGTGTGATGATAGAACCGTAAGCTGCTGCTTGGCCTTGGGGACATATTATCTCTCTGGGCCACTTTTGTCTCATCTATAGCAGGGAGGCGTTGGGACGATGATTTCTAAGCTCCTTACCAGCTCTGAGGCTGTGTGACACCGAATCTCACCTGGAAAGACCAAGTGCCAGCTTAGACATAAGCTACCCTACACCTAACCCAGCTTCATTCTGGAGCATCTGGGAATTTTTTCCTCCCCACCATACATTTTCAGATCTTAGGACTTTTCATGATTCGCTCTTCTCTTGGGGGAAAATAAACGAGCAAGGCTGTGTGCACCCCATTTCCTACTGAAGACAACAACAGAAGGTCGGAGTCTCCCAGTCAATCCCACAATGCACATCAGTCGAAGGCCACAATCGCAAACCACACAGAACAGAAGAATGGAAATGGGGAAATAAAGGAAGGCTTCTAATAGAAGGAGCCCGACCGGCCCGACTTCATCAAGACAGCTCGGCTGGCTACTGTCCAGGGCAGCATGACTGTGTCCTGGAGACAGGAAAAGCCTGTAGGTACCTGGGACTTCTCTGCGGGGAAACAGCCAGCCAGGGATCCAAGGTTTCTCACCTGTGGGAATGTAGCCTGTCCCTTGACAGGTGAGGCAGGTGATACTGTCTCGCCCAGTGAACTCCACATATGGAAACTGGGCAATAGCTTCTTCCTGCTCTCGTTCAGCCAGATAATCCTCCCTGTTATCTTCTTTCATCCGCTTAAAAGAAGCGGGTCGTGCAGAGGCAGAATGGTGGGACCCCATGACTGAGTTGGGCTAATTGTCTCATACTCTAGGACGCAAAGGCAAGTGAGCGCGTGTTGGTGGCCACACGTTGCCGCTAGAGAAGAAATGTTGAGAACAAATCTTGTTGTGTGAGAAGAAAACCAGTAAACGACCCACCCGCAAGTTTGCCCAAACGCTTGCAAAACTTCTGCCAGGCACCTCATTCTGTGGTGGGGTTCCCCGCCCCAGCTCACAGCCTTCCACCTGCCCAGCTTCTAACTTGCTCTCTTGTCCCGTCCAGTTCATTCTTTGCAAACTCTACGTGCGCCCCCCCAACCCCCCGCCCCTGCATTCTCAATGTTTCCCAAACAAAGAGGCACCTAGTCAACAGCAGGCCGCAGGGATCCCCAACCCTCGCCGGTTCAGGACACGCCTCGTGGCAAAAGGGATGCTCTGAGCACGCCAGAGTCACCGGCGGAAGCGAGCGCCGCTGTCCCGGGCGCTGCCAGCCGCAAACTCCCAGGAGCATCTCCACAGCCTCAGCCCCGACCACCTGCCCGCTCTTCTCTTTGCTTTACCTGCCCGGGTCCACGGAGCCGCAAGCACGCACCGCGCACGCGCAGAAGAGCGAGGGCCTGGCACAGCGGCGGGCACCGGCGCGTGCGCGCTCCACGGCCCTGCAGCCGGCGCCGGCAGGGGGCAGCAGAGACGCGGGACAGGCAGGTGGGGAAGGAAAACCAAAACAAACAGGCTCCAGTTGAATTTCCACCCCAGCAAAATATCTGTCAGCCAGAGAAGGAAAGAGCCCAAACCACGCTCAGCCATTGTTTGAGCACAAGGGACTGTGTAGACGCTGATGACAAGATGCCAGGCTCTGTCCTACTTAGAGCCTCGTCGTCCTTGGCAGTACAGGAGAGAAAGGGGTAGAGGAGAGGAAGTGAGAGGAGGGGAGCGAAAGGGAGAGGAGGAGAAAGGAAGGAGAAAGGAGGAGGAAGGTAGGTTACGGGGGAAGAGGGGCAGGAAAGACAGGCTGTTTCTTTTTTTAACTAAAATTTTTTATTAAAGAACTGTGGTTTACAGAACTGTTGATAATTGTGTTTTAGGCATATATTTCAACACCAATCGCAATACCAACGTCAGCCTCCCTCCACCAGTGCTCCAATAGTCCCTCCCCACCCCAATCCCCACCCCAGCCCCCTGCCGGCAACTTGCCAGCACATTACAAAGTTTCAGTGGTTGCAGCTCTGATGTTTTCAGTTTTGTTCCGTCTGTGTTTTAGATGTAGTCATATATCACTACCCACGCGTCATCAGAATAACTGAAGTCCTAAGTGACGGCTGGTGGCTTTGTATCGCCCTGATCGAGCTTCACTTAAGGCAAAAGGAAGCGAGAGGTTTAGTCAGGCGCCTTACTAAAGATATTGGGGAGAGGAAACGTTGGAAACAGGGTGAATGAAAGGCTTCATTGCCTCACTGCTTGGCTATGGGGAACGGGGCTGGAGACTTCCCAGGTCTCTGAATCTTTGGGATTTCTCATTTTCCTGGGGAAGGCTGGTGCCCTGCAGCTGTGGGACAATCTGTCTAAGCCCTGATCATAATGAACCAACTGAGCCTTTAAGGGAAGAGGTTTTTGTTTATTTTTTTAAGTAAAAAATGTCAATGGCACTTACTGTTGAAGACAATAAGGTCACCTTATTATCCAAGAGATGGTATTATCCAAGGCCTGGTAGTGCATTGGCGTCTTGCAGTGGGATAGAGAGATTGGACTGATATCATAGAAGTAACTGGGAATTGATAGTCAAGGCACAAGACCACGGTCAGTGGATGAGGAATTTTATTTTAGTTTTTTAATTAAACATTTTATTATACCACTGTGAGATGTACAATTACAACGTTGTTCATGTTTGGAGGTTTCAGTCACATAGTGTTCCAGGACCCCGCCCTTCACCAGTGTCCATTTCCCACCACCAATGTCCCCAATTCCCTCCCCCTCCCATAGCCTGCCTAAATGGCAGGTTCTTAATCTCTTTTCTCTCTCCCCTCTCTCTCTTTTCCTTCTCTTACACATTGTGGGTTGCACTACATACACTTAGAAGCCATCATGTGCAATTTTTTTGCCTGTATTTAGTGCTCAGTTCTATGTTGGTATCAGCCCTTTTGACATTTATTCACACATGTTCCCTTCTCTATCTTACCTAACCTTTGACTCCCACACGTTTGTGGTAATTTCCACTTTCGGTAAGATCACCTGATATATTTATGTCATGCAAATAAATGCAGTCATTCTATGTCTCTCTCTTTCCTTCTGACTAATTTCACTCAACATGATCCTTTCCATGTCCATCCATTTATAGGCAAATTTCATAACTTCATTTTTCCTAACAGCTGCATAGTATTCCATTGTGTAGATGTACCACAGTTTCTTTATCCAGTCATCAGTTCTCGGGCATACTGGTTGTTTCCAGGTTCTGGCTATTGTGAATAGTGCTGCTATGAAAATAAAAGTGCGGATTGTGTTTCTGCTGTGTGTTTTTGGCTTCCCAGGGTATATTCCCAGGAGTGGTATGGCTGGGTCAAAAGGGAGCTCAATTTCTAGTCTTTGGAGGAATGTCCATATTGTTTTCCAGAAAGGTTGTACAAGTCGACATTCCCACCAACAATGTATGAGAGTCCCCTTTTCCCCGCATGGATGAGGAATTTTAAAGAGGAGATCTCAGAGTAAGGACGGGAGCTCCCAACTGTCGTTCTCAAGACAGGAAGGTTGATCCGACTTTACCGAGGACATGGTGGAGGATGAGGAACCTGATCAGATATGGAGGTGATCAGATATCAATGACGTTGTTCTTGCTCAGCTGACTTAGCATGGTTCTTGCTAAAAGTGGTTTTACATGAATGTGCACAGAGGGTGGAAAAATTAAGAAACCTGATTAAAGTTAGGTCAAGGATAGAAACTTTGGCAGAGCAACAAGAATCTTTGCTCCCTTTCTCCAGTTGCCAGCTTCACATTTCACTTTCCTGAATTCTCTTTCCTGTTCTTTACCTCTCTGCCAATTAAGCCCATAGTTACACAAATCTTTTCTGTTGGGATCTGCAGATAGATTCAATACAGCTTTTGCCCTGTGATACAATTGATCCAATGAAATGGAGGCAGAAATTGTCTGTGGATTTTTTTCCAAGAGAGGCTGGAAGACCACAATTGGTCTTTGACCTGCTGCTTCCTGTTTAGAATTGGTACGTGATGTTGGAGATAGTGCAGCTACCTTGTAACAATGAGAGAGGAGATGGATGCTGAGGAAGACCAAGGAGAAGGCTAACATGAGTCTGGGTTCTGATGGGGTTCAGAACTGCTTTATGTCCCTACGCTACTTGTCTTCCAATTCCTCATAACATGAAGACAAATAACCACCCACCGAAATAGTGATTTTATGTAGCATCTCTATCTCACAGTGGGTGCAATGCTAAACTGAAGACACCAAGATTAGTAAAGGGAACCCCTGTATTTTAGCACAGGCTGTCTGGCTGCTTTAAGCCACCCACTACGTAGACACACTTAGGTTCTAACTTTGTCGTCAAAGCACATCCCCTTGACTGGTTGGGGTCTGGCCCCTTCCAACAGAGCCCCAGCAGTCAAAAGTCACTGCCATGTTCAAGGCCCAACTCCACTGCTCAGATGAGCCCCACCCATGAATTAATTGAAAAAACTCAGGAGTGTGGGTTTTTGCGGCTGAAATCTCCAGGCTTTCATGGAGTCGGGGATGGGCTACCTCCCCCATCTCCCTATTCCTCCAGAAGGCCTGGTGGTTGCACCTATGCCCCACCCAGTTATGAATTTAAGTCCAACTTTATTACCCAGTTACAAACTTTGAAATTCCTGGAATTCACAGCCACATTTGGGGCTGCATGACATCTCAAACTTCAGTATACTGATATACCAAGCACCACATCACATTTAATAGATATAAGTATAAGGCAACCAATAACAAAATAACAATAACAAAAAGTCACAATCCATATTGTTAGGCTGTTGCTTGACACAGACTCTCCAGAAGCAGGAAGTGTAAATATAGAAAGTTTATTAGAGCTCAGTGCTGAGGACCCTTGAGCCAAAGAGACTCAGAGAGCCCAGCACTGAGGGTCTACAAGCCAAGGAGAGTGACTTGAGGCAAGTAGAAAAGTAAAGTGTCCACACATTAGAGACTCAGCACTGAGGACTGAGGGTTCGCAAGCCTTAGAGACCTGGAACCCCTGAGCCACTGAAGTCTTTGCCTTTTATGCACTCTGAGGGCCTGTTCTTATCTAAGCCAGAGCAAAAGCACAGAAGCAAATTGAACAGCCAGTAGTCAGCACGTCCTGTTCTACATCTGTTATAAAACAAGAACGAGGTCAAAATTGACTTCATGCATTTACTAGAATCATCGTGTTATCTGTGCATTTTACATCAAGGTCCTTGGGGTCTGGCATATTTTTCTTACTAGGTTGTAAGAAATATTGTGCCTTCATCCTGAGGCACAATATGGAGTGAAGAGCTTCAAGACGGAGCCACAGCAGTTCTCTCAAGCTGTTAAACCTTTCAATATGCAATGTATCAGTAATTTCTAATACAAAGGGCTCGATGGCTCCATGTGAGATTGAATAATCCTTATTAACTTTCTTCTAAGTAAACATTTTGTGGCCACTTTTAGCAAAATAGCTATAACAAGCAGAATTAAATAAATTATTGAGGCTCTGCTTAGGGGCAGGCTTAAGCAATGGTTGGGGAAATTGGAAATAATTGTGGTTGGAAGTTGCAATGGTGGTGGGTTTGGGGTTAAATGTTGAATATTTGTAAGAAATTAGCCTGAACATCTTTGTTAAAAAATTGAGTAAAATCCCACTACATTTAATAAGTTCAATAAGTGAAAGCAATAACCCAGATGGTCCAATTTGCACAAAACAGTTCAGTAAAAAGGTCATGATTTTAGCAATATTGTTCCCAGATATATGTTGTAATAAGGAATATGATTAGTGCCTGCTAAGGGAACAGGCATGTGGAGGGGTAGGGTGGGAAATGAGGGTCTTTGAAGATAATAAGGGCACATTGGTGGTGGGACTGGTGTTGGAATATTGAATACTTGAAACAACTGTGCTGTGAACTGTTGCAGGACACCTAAAAGCCTAAAAGCCTCTGCATCTGCCTGGAAATGCCTTTATAGGGTAGAGAAGTGGGTTTCTGAGATGGCAAGCCTCTGTACCAAAGACTATACTAATGCCAGTTAAATATTTCTCCAAGCCTTCACAAGAGTCTCATCTACTTCATGGTAGTTTTGTTTTTTAGTTGCCTTTGAATTATCAGGGAGCCATGCTTGCTTGCTTGGAGGCAAACAGCATTTCTCTCTGTGATAATTACTTAGAGATCCAACGTGGCCAAGCAAATATGATGGTAAGATCTAGCTAGTACCACGATGATTGTGGTAGCATGAGAGAATATTTATACCAGCCAGTACAGAATACATGGTCAGATAAACTGCCACATTTAAACTACCCCCCTATCTACAAAGTGACCTGCAGGAGGCAATCCAGGGCAGATGCAGAGGCTTTTAGGCTTTTAGGTGTCATGCAACAGTGAACAGCTTTGTAAATCATGGTGTTCAAATAAATTTCAAAAAAATTGATAAAAAAGCACATCCCCTTTGAGGGAAAGAGAGGCCCTTGCCCATCTTTTTTCTGTTTGAGTCTCTTTTTTCTGTTTGAGGACCCATTTATAACTACAAATTCACTTGTGCAATCTGGGGAATGAGTCCATCCTTTAGTCCTCTGTGTGTCTTCTCACTCTGCAGCTTCTGTTGGTACCTGACAAGGAAAGGATGCAGAAAGCCTGAGATTTGCTGGTGAACAGAATTCCAGGTTGTCCAGAACAGCGTTTCTCGTCAGGGGCCATATTGCCCTATGGAATATTCCAACGGGGTTTCTGTGAAAACTGCATAAGGGAGGGCTGATGGCTGAGTCTGGGGGATAACGAGTAGGTGCAATAAGGGGTCGTTCAGGAAAAAAAACAAGGTCAGAAAAAGAAACATGGTCAGCAAAATGTTGAGTAATCTGTCTCACCTGTCTGTCTTCTAGTCTTCTGCCATGGCCTTCCATTGATGTGTTGTTCACTCCCTTGGAATATTAGGTGGGTGGGGGAGGCTATGGCCCCTGGTTGAGAAATTCTGGTGGAGATAATCCCATAAACCGGGAAAGTGAGGAGGCAGCAGCCAAACTCAAATCTGTTTCAGAGGAGGAGGTCAGAGGAAGGCAGATGTAAATACAAGGAAGGGAAGCAGGCTAAGGGCCTGGTCTTGTGGAGAGAAAAATGTAGGGCTTTGGTTGATAGGCTGTATAAAGGGAGTCCTTGAGCTTCACAGCAAGCACCTTGTGGTACTCTTGAGGCTTTCTGACCATCTGCTTCCAAAAGTATTTCTGAGACACAGGCTTTAACATGGCTCTTTAACATGGTTCTTATCCCTCAGCACCTAGTCTGGTGTCTGGGACATAGTAGGCGCACAGTAAACACCTGCAGAACCACTCAGCCTGGAGGCTGGCCAGCACTGCCCGGGAAGTCATCCCAGCATCATTCGAGCCATCTGGTAGGCAGCGTTAATTGGGCAGCGCATTCCTGAGCAGACACCCATCACTTCTCACCTGGGCCTGGCTCCCAGGTTTATCTCACCATCCTGATCCTGAGCAGTAAGGTTACTGCAAACATGAGCTCACTGGAGTCCTCCGGTGGGCCAGCGCAGAGCAGGGTCAGCTGGAGATCCCCAGACCCTTAGCCTCCCTCAGTTTCTCCTCTGTGTACCCCCTGGCTACTGTCCCGAAAGGTATGGAAGGATCTACGGAGGTCAGAAGCTTGACCATGCCCCCGTATACAGGATGGTCAGGGTGAGTAGTTGCTCTGCACTGCTGGGGAAACTGAGTTTGAGAGTCGGAAATGCGCTTTGTGATCCGATTCGGCTTCCTCTGTTCCATAGCTGAAAACTTGCTTGAGGTAAAGACATCTAGTGAATTGGGGCAGAACCAAAACCCGTTGTTTCCTTGCCATATACTTTCCAAAGAGATCATGCCAGCACTTGAAGAGTTTGAGGCAGAGCCAGACCCTGATTCATCACCTCAGCTGCTATAGTTATAAGGGCCGATGGCAGGGGTGTACAAAACTTTTTGTTGAAGGGATTTTGTGTTTATTCAAGCACAGATCAGGTATCTCCGGGTGCAGAGCTCTGGCCATGTGTTGTGTTGTTCGGTTAAAGAGAGAAACAGTCCTCTTGAAGTTCCAGGTTCGGGTCTCCAGGGAGATGGTCTGAAGGGAGAAGGGGAGAAGCTCTTTGTTTTTTTGCCTGTCTTCTGGCAGCTGCGTGTTTTACCATCAAGTAGCTCCCCTTTGGCTAGAAGCAGCAGCTCTTCCAGTTTCGTGGAAGCGCAGGGGGAACCGATTGCCCAACCTAGAGCTGGCAAATCAGACCAGATAATAGATTTCTGCACCAAGTCCCTCTATATTTTTTTCTGAGCTGTCTCCTATTAAGAGGCACAGAAAAGATCCTAGGAAGAGGGAAAGGCATTTAATGCACATGGACTCCAGGCAGGGAGCTCAGAGAGATCATGTGTGATGGGGAAACTAGGACGCAGGGGCTTGTGGGTTTAAGGAACTGACATCCACCACAACTGAAGGGAACTTTGAAACCGCAGTCACCAAGGTGGTTTGCAAAGCCAAGGCTCCTCGGCTCCTTCCTATCTTTTGTAAGCCACGGTTATCGTGGGGGCTTACATTACTCTGGCACAGGGAGCCCCCTCTCTGGAGCTTAACTGAAGTTCCATGACTACTGGCTGCAGCAGGAAGCACACCTCTTCCTCCAGAAACCCAGGTGGAAAGGTCGTGTTCTAAAACAGAAAGCACCTGTGTCTAACAGCCCCACCCTCACCAGCTGCTTCTCTTTCCCAAGCCACCAGTTCTGGAGAATTGCCTAATAGGGTGTGTGGGGGGGGACGGAGCGATAGCACATCTATAAGGGCATTTGCCTTCCATGCGGCCAACTTGGGTTCGATACCCGGCATTCCATATAGTCTTCCAAGCACCGCCAAGAGTAATTCCTGAGTGCAAAGTAAGGAGTAACCCCTGAGCATTGGACCCAAAACACCAAAAAAAATAGTGTCCAGGAAGCAGAGAGGCTGCTGTTCTCTTACGTGTCTTGTTCTCACCCCCCTACCCAACAAGTCTCCCTGAGGACTCTGCTGTGTTGGACAAGCATGAAGGAAGTTGGACAGGCCTTGGGGTATGCATGATTCTTGTCCAGACCTAGCGGAGCACAGGGAGGCTTGAGTGATGGCCCATCTGAGTACCAGGGATTCAAACAAGCTATGTTATGATAAATACAAAAATGCCTAAATTCACTGAAGGGATAGTAAAAAGGCTAAAGTACTTGCTTAGCATATGGCCAAGGTCACGACACTTGTTTGAATCCCTGGTACTCAGATGGTTCCCTGAACACTGCCGAGCATGTTTCCTGAACAATGCCAGTTATGGCCCCAAAGCCAGAAGACATAAATCTAAGGATCACACACACACGCACATGCACACACACATACACACACACAAATAATAAGAAATTCTTTTTCCTTGAACTTAAGTCATGTCAGCACCCCTGGTGTTCCATTTGGTCTAGCTGTGGAGCTTGGATCATGAGCAGAAATGCCTGGCAGCCTGTGGGTTCTCTTTCTGGAAGCCCAGAAACTGGAATAGCTGGAAAGACAAGTTATTCCACAACCACAAGGATAGAATTTCAATGGCAAGCCCAAAGCTTATGGGTGGGTGGTAACTGCACCTGGCCCAGTCTTATAGAAACGTAAGACTTCAGATTCCTTTCGGCTTCCCTAGGTGGCATGTGCACCGTTAGAATTACAGAATGCTGTGCTCTATGCCGGATCCGTATTCCAAAGTCATATGAAGACCCAAGTCATTTCCACATATACCCCCTGCCTGCTGTGAGGAAATATCAGAAAGCAAATAGCATGTCTGAGAGAAGGGATACTAGACTCTCAAATGTAGGGTGGACGAGAGACTGTGGCTGTAGTTCATGTACATATGGAGGGGAGCCATCATGCACCAATCATTAGATAGCAATTTTATCAAGTATTCTAAGTAACCAAGTATCAATTTTCATTAACTATTATTAATACTATGTTCATTTTTATTAATAAAATAATATTTTGGAATGTTTTATTCCAAAGATGTAGGAATAATTGCCACATAATATTTTCATTTTTGTTACTTTATCAGTTTTATTTTCTAAAGTAATTATTATAATAATAATTCAATAATTGTTATAATAATCATTATAATAATTCAATAATTTATATGACATTAATGTAATACTATCAAATTATTATTTAATTAAATATGATAATTTATGATAATTTCCCTATTAGCATTTGATTCATTAATGCTTAGCTAATAAGCACAGGCTTTACAAGAACTGACGTGGCAGACTCTCAAACATGGGTTATACAGGTGATCGAGGCATCAGACTTTCAAATAGACTCTAAATTGTGTAAGTAATCTGTCTAGAAAATGTAGATATGTTATTAAAATAACTTAAAATAACAATGTATGTCACATTTTCTCACCAAGTGTTCTGTTCCTTAAGTCTTGGATTTAAAAGTACTGCAACCATGGAAGTTTTTTTTTTTTTATGAGTTTCAAAATCTTTGTTACTTTGGTTAAACAGGTCATTAAGTTTACTTCATAGTCTCACTGTATCACTGTATCACTGTCTTCCCGTTCATCATCGATTTGCTCGAGCAGGCACCAGTAACAGCTCCATATGTCCTGTCTCATGCAAGTAGAGCCCAAGGGCACCTGCTTGCTCCAGGAACATAAAGAGCCTCAAACCATTCCATCAGGTCATGGGAATGAGGTCTATAATTGTTACTGGTATTTGGCATAACAAATACGACATGGGTAGCTTGCCAGGCTCTGCTGTGCGGGTAGCATACTCTTGTAGTCATCTCTAAATCCAGCATATTGATGAACTGTGCGGCCACTTGCACATACCTGGGCTGGATTTAAAAAAAGACTGCTGCAGGGTGGATCTCGATGAGCAGGGCTGTGATAGGCTGGTCTGCTGGGTGGAGTTCTGAGTAGGGGAAGTCTGGATGTGGAAAATGGAGGCCCTCATGGAGTGGGGGATCGACTGGCTTGTTGCAAGGCTCTGCTGAGGTGGCGGGCCAGGGCTAGAACCCACCATCCCTCCCCGGATGCCTCGTGAGTGGCTGGGCACAGGGAGAGCCAGTAGCAGCTCTGCCCCATGTCTGTGAGTCTCTGGATCAGCATATCTGGGCCAGATTTAAAAAAGACTGCTGCATGGGCCCGAGCGATAGAACAGCGGGTAGGGCGTTTGCCTTGCACGCGGCCGGCCTGTACAGGCCTGGGTTCGATCCCGGCATCCCATATGGTTCCCCAAGCATCACCAGGAGTAATTCCTGAGTGCAGAGCCAGGAGAAATCCCTGAGCATTGCTGGGTGTGACCCAAAAAGCAAAAAACAAACAAAAAAAAAAAAGACTGCTGCAGGGTGGATCTCGATGAGCTGGGCTGTGATAGGCTGGTCTGCTGGGTGGAGTTCTGACGAGGGGGAAGTCCGGATGTGGAAAATGGAGGCCCTCATGGAGTGGGAGGTCGTCTGGCTTGTTGCGAGGCTCTGCTGGGGTGTTTTAAATATTTTTTATTTTTTTTAATATTTTATTATACCACCGTGAGATATACAATTACAAAGATGTTCATTTTTGGGTTTCAGTCATACAGTGTTCCAGCATCCATCCCTCCACCAGTGCCCATTTCCTACCACCAAAGTCCCCAATCCCCCCCCCCGCCCCTAGCCTGCCTCTACAACAGGTTTATTATTTCTTTCTCTTTCTCTCATTGTGAATTGCAATACATACATTTAGAAGTTTTTGTGTGCATCCCTTTGACTATATTCAATGCTCGGTTCTAGGAAGGTATTATCATTTTTGACGATTATTGGCACACTGTTTCCTTCTCTGTCTTAGCTAACCACTGACTCCCACATATTTGTGGTAGATTCTACCTATTGACAAGACCTCCCTCATCCATGTTTTGCCTAACCTTGGATATTGTTATCATTGTTATCATTCTCTCTCTCTCTCTCTACACACACATGCACGCACACACACATACACAAACACACACACACACTTACACACACACTTACACACACACACACACACACACACACACACATATATATATATATACAAACATATGAGAGACACAGATACATGGGGCTGAGCTACTACCAGCTCTTCCTGTGCTCAACTGATCATGAGGTGTGTGGGAGGGAAGGCGAATTCTCACCCTGGCCCAATAGAGCCTTGCAAGAAGCCAGAGGAACCCCCACACCATGAGGGCCACCATTTTCAACATTCGAACTCCATGGCTCATCAGAGCTCCACCCAAGAGATAAGCCCATCTCTCCCATTGCAGTTCATCAGTAAATGCACTAACTGAAAGCCTACTACTGAGAGTATACCACCCATATGGCAGAGCCTGGCAAGCTACCCGTGTCGTAGTTGATATGCCAAAAACAAGTAACAATTATAGACCTCATTCCCATGACCTGAATGAATGATTTGAGGCATATACACACACACTCACACACACACATATATATACACACACGTATATATATGTATATATATTTATGTCATGCAAATAAATACAGTCATTCTATCTTTTTCTTTCTGGCTAATTTCACTCAACATGATCCTCTCATATCCATTCATTTATAGGAAAATTTCATAACTTCACTTTTCCTAACAGTTGCATAGTATTCCATTGTGTGGATGTACCAAAGTTTCTTTATCCAGTCATCAGTTCTCAGGCACTCTGGTTGTTTCCAGATTCTGGTTATCATGAATAGTGCTGCTATGAAAATAAAAGTGCAGATGGTGTTTCTGCTGTGTGTTTTTGGCTTCCCAGGGTATATTCCCAAGAGTGGTATAGCTGGGTCAAATGGGAGCTCAATTTCTAGTCTTTGGAGAAATGTCCATATTGTTTTCCAAAAAAGGCTGGACCAGACAACATTCCCACCAACAATGGATGACAATCCCTTTCTCCCTGCATCCATGCCAGCACTTGTTGTCCTTGCTCTTTTGGATACGTGCCAGTCTCTGTGGAGTGAGATGATATCTCATTGCTGTTTTGATTTGCATCTCTCTGATGATTCGTGATGATGAGCATTTTTTCATATGCCTTTTCGTCATTCGTCTTTCGTCTTCTTTGTTGAGGTTTCTGTTCATTTCTTCTCCCTGTTTTTTGATGGCATTGGCTGTTTTCTTCTTGTAAAGTTCTACCTTAAATATTTTAATACCTGTTACAGATTCCTATAAATCAAAAATCTAAGAAAAGAATAACATTTTAATTGATTAAAAGAAAAATAACCTATATCACATCTTAAAAGCCCTGAGGCATCTCATAATAATTGTTCTCTCCTCTTGTGGAAAGGAAAATTCATATGATCAGACCTATTCAGTGTGTCGATTCTTCATGGGGAAACACAGATATTTAAGGAGAAATACCCAACTTTTTAATTTATATAGTTAAAAATAATTTATGATTAAAATAACATGTGGCTAATATGAGGTACCAAGAGATAGTACAGTGTTTTCGGCATTTGTCTTGCACTCAAGTTGACTCAGGTTCTATCTATGGTCCCCTGACCACAGCAAGGAATGGTCCTTGAGCACAGAGACAGTAGTAAGCCCTGAACACTGCTGGTGTGGCCCAAGCCCCCACCCCTAACCAATAATTTTAACACTATGTGGAATTCCTGAAGATCAGACACAATCTGGTCCGTTCTGGATTTCATTAGAGAAAATTGCATGTCACAAAATTGAACAACAATTTCTTATCAATCTGATAATAATAAGATATTTAATTACAAGCATTTTACAGCTTTTCTCATGTACACAATTGTCAATTGTAATACATTTTTAATTCTCAGAAAGCTATTATCTTTTAAGATACAATTGTAATAATTTGTGTTCAGAGAACTTCACAGGAAAAAACCTTGACAAATACCCCAGAGAGCAGATTTTTCCAGGGAACTGAGAATAAAAATTTCAATGTTTATGGAAAAACTAAGCCTGTAAAATTATAGATTTTTGTGTTGAGAAGCAACATTAGCCTAGTAGATTGCATCTTACTCTGAATAGAACTGAAATATTTACTTTTATATCTTCCTGACACAGTTAGAACTTCTTTTATATATATATTTTTATACTTAATACTGATATGATTGTTGGTACAAAAATGTGTGGGGAACCTTACCCTCCTTAACAGATCATTTGGAAACTTGTTATACTTCCCAATCTTTGACTGGACTATCAGAGACGTTACTGCTTCAGGAATTAAGACTGACCTCAGAAATTCCACAAAAAAAAGAAATAGTCTAATGCATTGCTTACAGATTCCAGTCTACTAAAAGAACAACAAAGGTCCAGGAACCCCAGAGCATTTTAGGAATCTCAAGAATTGAGGGATTAACCCCTAAATATAAACATTGCAGGTGGATCATGAGAAACAAAATGTCTTTTTAACAGCTGGGCCACACCTGATGATGTTCAGTCTCTTCCTGGTTCTGTACTCAGGAGTGATCTCTTGTGATGCTCAGGAACCACACACAGTGCTAGGGATTCGACTGCACACACAAGCCAAGTGCCTTATCTCCTGTATTGTCTCTCCAACCCAACAAAATGCCTCTTTATAAAGCCTGGTTCCTTAACTCATAGGGGTTCACATTCACTGCAGATAGCCTATATTGTTTTAATTCCCTTCCTCTCTCCCTCACTCATCATGTTCAATCTCATGATGGAGCCATTGAGCCATTAAGTCCTTTGAATAAGAAATTACTGATATGTTGTTACAGGATAGGCATTGTGACTATACATTTTGTCGTTGGTTGCCTTATACTTACATCAATTAAACGTGATGTGGCACTTGGTATTATCAGTATACTAGAGTTTGAGATGTCATGCATCCGTGAATGTGGCTGTGCACTCCAGGAATTCCAAAGATTGTAACTGAGTGATAAAATTGGAGTTAAATTTATAACTGGGTGGTGCCTTTGGGGCTTGGGTGCAACCACTGGGCCTTCTGGAAAAACAGGGAGATGGAGGGAGGGAGCCCATCCCTGATTCTGTGAAAGCCTGGAGATTTCGAGCAGTTCTGCTAAGTTTTGGGGTGAAGAGAGAATAGATATAGATGTTTTCCAAATATCTATGTATGAGTCCCATCAAGAGCCTAAACTGAGCAGGATACTATGCCATTCTGGTATCAACACACAGAGATCTAAGGGCCCCAAAGTAATATAAGTATGGTTGGTCAAGAGCTGTCTTTTGTGATAGACGCCAAATAAAAAGGGGAACTATAATACAAAGGTTAACCCCTTCTTTTAACCCAAAAACTATGAAGGAATCTGGGGTTAAGAAAGCAATACAAACTGGTCTCAGGCCTGTAATCTAGAGACATCTCCCTGGGACAACCATCTTGTTTTGTTGGTTCCTTACTGGTTTCTATATTGTTATTATCACCTAACATCTACCAAGATTCTGCCTTGACAGTAATGATCAATGGAGGGAAAAAAGACTTCTGAAAAAGAAGAGTAAGCAATAGGGTCCCTGGCACTGAAGGTTAATTAGATTCTCAATTTCAAATCCATTAATAGTACTGGATAGATAGTACAGGGATTACAATGCTTGCCTTGGATGTTGCTCAGCCCAGTTAAATCCTTGGTAACTTCAGGAATTACTCCTGATAGTGTTTGGGGGACTAGAACCCGGCTTGGGTATGTGTAAGGCAAACGCACTACCTGCTGTACTATTACTCTGTCATATAGTCCTTTAAATGATTTTTTAAAGGCTTTTTGCTTCTTCTTGTACACTGAAATGAATTTATCTAATATCTCAAATAACATTGGCTTTCTGAACTTGCATTTCCTGTTTTTGAGTTAGCTTGCATAGATTTAAAAACTATGCCCATCCTTTGGTTAAGATTATGCAAGCTAAAATGCAGAACTGGCTATGTACTGCAGAGAGATGGTCACCAATATTGCACTTGTACAAAATTTGTGCTGTCTTTCTGAATAACTGAGGACATCAGAGTCACAGAAAATAAAGAGACTCTGTCATCTAAAGATGCCTTGATAACCTGAACTGGGAGTTCTTGGAATTATCAACCATATTTGTAGTTTATTTCATACATATATGCGAGGCAGAGCTGCTACCGGCTCTCCCTGTGCTCAGCTGATCATGAGGAGTCCGGGAGGGAAGAAGGCGAGTTCTAGCCCTGGTCCACCATCCCAATAGAGCCATGCAAGAAGTCAGAGGAACCCCTGCACCATGAGGGCAGCCATCTTCAACTACCGGACTCTACAGCTCATCAGAGCTCCACCCAAGAGAAAAGTCAATCTCTCCCCTGGTTTATCAGTCAATGCATGAACTGAGAGATTACTACTGAGAGTATCCCACCCGCATGGCAGAGCCTGGCAAGCTACCATGTTGTAGTTGATATGCCAAAAACCAGTAACAATTATAGACCTCATTCCCATGACCTGAAGGAATGGTTTGAGGCTTTTTGTGTTCCTGGTGCAAGCAGATGCCCCTGGGCTACACTAGCACACAACAGGACATATGGAGATGTTACTGGCGCCCACTCGAGGCAAATCGATGAACAATGGGAAGACAAATGATATAAGTGATACAAGTGATATATATATATGGAAATATATACATATCTATGTATTTGTCTTTGCTACCTGCCCCTTGAGGTGTTGCAGGTATGACTGCAGTGCCCAGCTGCGTCAACAGGTGGCAGACAGGAGACAGACTTGTCTACAGCCAGGGCTCTGCCCCGTGGTTGATGGTCTGACATAGAAAAAGACTGGGCCCCCTGGGGGTGAACCCAGAGCCACAGCAGAGCCTGGCAAGCTACCCATGGTGTATTCATTATGCCAAAACAGTAACAATAGTGGACCTCATTCCCAACAAATGGAGACATTACTGGTACCTGCTAGAGCAAAACAATGAACAATGGGAAGACAAGTGACAAGTGATATATGTATTTGTAGAATAATCTCTTCTAGGATCATCAAGGAATTAGGCATCAGTAATCAATCAAACTATTCAAGTCTCAGGTCTAAGACACTGGTTCTAAAAGATACGAATCAATTTCTAAATTCTGGAACTTCTGAAGAGGAGGTTCTATTCTTCAGAACTTCTACAAAGAGGCAAAAATAAACTATTCCCAAGATATGTTTTATAGGGAAATGTTGCTTTCATGGGAAAGACCCAAAATGTAGGGAAAAATTTTTCTCACCAGATCAGCTTTTTCTGTATCCTTTTTCACTCCACAATGAGTTTATCAGAAATAAGTTTTTTTTTTAACTTTTTAGGCCGCTTTTTATTTATTTATTTATTTAGGCTTTTTTGGGTCACATCCGGGAATGCACTCAGAAATTACTCCTGGTGGTGCTTGGGGGACCATATGGGATGCTGGGGATAGAACCTGGGCCAGTCGCATGCAAGGCAAACACCCTACCCACTATGCTATATCACTCCGACCCCCAATTCTTTTCTACCCTTTCCTCATGAAATAATATCGATTCCTTTATTTTTGGTCTTAGGGCTAACCTCTGGGCCAGCAAGAGGTAACCTCGGGTACAACCACTGGTGACACCTTTTGGAAAAAGCTCCAAATGTTGCCCAGTATAATGTCACGACCTATTAATATAGACAGCCACAATCCTTCAGCGAATCCAATCACATTTGGGTCCTTTGTGCTATTGCTCCATCCCCAAAACCAAGTACTCTGACATGTGACAAATAACATCTTGCCTGAGCTGTTTCATAATAGGCTATTCCAATGCCAAATCTAAAACAAACAATTGCCCACCCAAACTGCCTAGAACCTTATCTTCCTGATTCTGCAAAAAAAAAAAAAAAATGCAGGACTCTAGACCTATTAACTACTGCTGGACAGGAAGGCACTTGCCTTAGCTTGAAGGAGGAATGTTATTTCTCTTATAACCAATCCAGTCAGGTTCAGGAAGCCATCAAAGGGCTGCCAGAACAGGTCCCTGAGAGTTATATCTAACAAATTTAGAATCTTCCTTTGCTTCTTCCCCTTTTGGATCCAGCAAGGATCCCCTGTTGGATCTTATTGGTTTCCTGTTTGGCCCTATCTGTTCAAAATACCAATTGAATTTATTTCTGACAGACTCAAAAGCTTCAGACTAATCTAATGTTTTACAAAGATGAAAACTAGTTACAGACACAGACTCTCTTAATTTATATACGCGGAGAGAGGCAGTACAGCACCCACTCCCAGATGGAAGCAGCTATAGGAGAACGACCTCCACTCTGATTCCCAAGAAACACTGGGAGTGTGGAATCTTTCAGAGGGGCAGTGTTAGGGAATCGCTGCTCAAAACCAAGCACTTTTTTTTTTTTGCTTTTTTTGTTCACACCCGGCGACATTCAAGGGTTACTCCTGGCTCTTCGCTCAGGAATTACTACTGTCAGTGCTCAGGGGACCACATGGAATGCCGGGAATTGAACCTGGGTTGGCTGCATGCAAGGCAAATGCTCTACCCGGGTGCTATTGTTATGGCCCCCAAACCAAGTACTCTGACATGCGACAAATAACATCTTACCTGAGCTGTTTTGTAATAGGCTATTCCCATGCCAAACCTAATACAAACAATTGCCCACCCAAACTACCTCGGAAAGACCCCGTAAAGCTCAGAGGAAGGAGGTAAAATCTCATAATAGATCCTGACAAGCCTTCTGGAAGGCTTGGTAGAATGAGTCCTGCATGGGTTATGTGCTCCCTTCAATCAGATAAAATATGGGCATGATCAAACTGATTAGAATTGTGCCAATCAGGAGAGTCCAACCCCGTGCCCCCAACTCCCTTGCTTCATACCACGAGGATCCCTTTGAGACCCTTTGCCCTGTTTTCTCTACTCGAGCACCCTTTCCCAATAAAGTATCTTGTTTTTTCAGTATGTGTGTCTTCTTGGATAAATTTCCTGCCAAAATGTTAAATAAATGCCCACCCTTGGGCCCTGGAGATGGGTCCCCTTATGACACTTCCACAACTTTTGTGTTTAATTTCATCTTTCTATTAAGTTTCTAAAATATCTTTAACACATAGATGTTCTCATCTTTATTTTAACCCAATATAAACAATCAAGAGTCTGTTTTCTCAAACTGTCAGTCTATTGAACAGGTTTAGGTATTTATTATTTAATAATGAAGAATATCTGCCCTTCGAAGTGTTGCAGGTGTGACTGCGGTTTACAGCTGCGTTGGCAGATAGGAGACAGGTTTGTCTATACCCAGGGCTCTGCCCCGTGGGCCCTGGATAGCTGATAGTCTGACACAGAAAAAGACTGGGCCCCCTGGAATGAACCCATAGCCACAGCAGAGCCTGGCAAGCTACCATGGTGTATTCAATATGCCAAAAACAATAACAGTAAAGAACTTCATTCCCAACAAAGGGAGACGTTACTGGAGCCTGCTTGAGCAAATCCATGAGCAACAGGATGACAAGTGATACAAGTGAATAAAGAATATCTTACCCATGAGTTTCTTTTATTCAATTCAGTTGCAGACACTGCCTTTGAGCTAAATAAGAGTGGTTGGTCTTTACTACTCCTCCCATGTAGATGATCCTATTTGCTTATAGAGCTGATTGTTTGATTCAAACTCTTATTTAACTCTTATTTAAAGTTTAAACTCTCAGCACACTGAAGACTGTTTATGTTCAATTTGATAGTCTTTAAGAGAGTGGCCTCTCTAGCAGTGACAAGTTCATTTTGGCATGTGTGGGTCACACAGTTATTTTTTTAAAAATTTAACGTTACTGTGAGCATTAATATTTAGAACCCACATGGAGTTTGGGAGTCTAGAAGGAGATTATCCACATTTGTCCAAGTCAGTGAACTACAACACTCAACATGCCTGCATCTCCCAGAGGAAAGATGCTTATCCCTTCTCCTGTAGAATGAAGGGCGAGGTTCTCCAGAAGTTATTTAGGAGGTGTAGGACTTGGATCCAGTCAGGTGCACCTGGGTTTCACTGTAAACGCACTTTCCAATCTGCCATTTCTTTTGTTGTTTTGAACGCTGTTTGTATTCTGATATAGCTGATAGCATTTTTAAAAAGTATTGTGCAATGTTGTAAACACTGTGTGTCATTGAGTGAGTTGGTCAAAAATGAAATTTTGATCAAACTGTTTGATAGTATTTTCCAAGTCTTCTGTATGCTCACTGATTTCTTGACATCATAATTATTAACCAAGACGGTTTTGTTAAAGGTATTGTATATAATCTTACTTTGTCTTTATGACTTTAGTTTTATATACTTTGTCTTCTCTCCTCCCATCCTGTCTCCTCTCCTCCCCTGATTTTTTTTATCAACTCTGATAATCTTTGTCTTCTACTTCTCTGTCTTATACTTGAAGAGCTATCACACGTATTTGACAAATTAAATTCATAGGTGATCTGTCTTTCCTTTTAATTTCATTTACCTTATATATTTTATTTTTCTTTATGCCTATTTCCTGCCCCTCGAGATGTTGCAGGTGTGACTGTGGTGCCCAGCTGTGTTGGCAGGTGGCAGACAGGAGACAGGCTTGTCTACACCCAGGGCTCTGCCTTATGGGACCTGGATGGTGGATGGTCTGACATAGAAAAAAGACTGGGCCCCTGGGATGAACCCAGAGCCATGGCAGAGCCTGACAAGCTACCCATGGTATACTCGATATGCCAAAAACAGTAACAGTAATAGACCTCATTTCCAATGAATTGAGACATTACTGGCGCCCACTCAAGTAAATCAATGAACAACGAAAACACAAGTGACAAGTGACATGCCTATTTTGTATTCCTCAAGTAAATTCAATATTACATTAAATTTTTACCACTGTCATTCTAACTATGCTTCTTTGTGTTATTTTCTGTTGTCCCTTCAAAAGTTAATAATAAATTAAAGTGCATTTAAAATGTCTTGCCACTTTTAAATGTTTTTCTGTGTCACAAACTGATATAATTCAATTGACTATGCCTGTTTCTCATCACTTGAATCCCATTATTCATCAATTTGCTTGAGCGGGCGCCAGTAACATTTCCATTGGACCCTATCATGTGCCAATGTAGCCCAATGGCATCTGGTTGATTAAGGAGTATGAAGAGCCTCAAGCCGTTCCTTCAGGGTCTTGACCAAGAAGTCTGACCATCTTGTAGGTGGGCGGCCACATGGTCTTTGACATCCCGTGGGATCCAGTTGGTAACAGCTCTAGTCCAGTAGTCATCTCCAAATAACATTACATGTCCAGCCCATCTGATTTTTGATGCCTTGGCAAACGAGACAGCATCCCGAATTCTGGAATAGCGATGGAGGCCGGAACTCCAGATTCCTTCTCTCACTTGAGTGAGGCAGATATTCCAAGCACAGCTCTTTCGATTCCTCTCTGGGAGACCTGAACAGCATTCTCATCCTGCTTTTGTAGGGCCCAGGTCTCTGAGGCGTATGTTAATGCAGGGAGAACGGTGGAGTCAAAGAGATGTGCCCGGAGCCGGAGGTTCTTTGTCCTTTTAGGTATTCCTTCGATGACTTTTAAGGCATTCCATGCCGCTCTCTTCCTCCTGCGCAGCTCAGGTTTTAGATCATTCATCATGTTGACTTCTCAACCTAGGTACACATAACTGCTGCATTCAGAGATGTCTGTTCCATTGAGAGTAAATGGTGCCTCAGGAACTAGTTCATTTTTCATGAACATAGTTTTCTTCACATTCAGCTGTAGACCTGTCTTTCCACATTCTCGGTCAAAGTCAGCCAGCATTTGTGCTGCTTGGCTAATGTTTGGTGTTATTAGAACGATGTCATCATCAGCGAAGCGGAGGTGGTGTAGTTGCCCGACCATCTATCTTCACTCACATTCCTTCCCATTCTAATTGTCACATGATGTTCTCGAGGGTGGCGCTGAAGAGTTTTGGTGAAATGGCATCACCCTGTCGAACCCCTCTTTTGACATCAATGATCACTTCCTTGTAGAATGGTGAGATCCTGGTGGTGAATCCATAATACAGCTCACGAAGGATCTTGATGTATTGGGTTTGAAAGCCCTGTTTGGCTAGGGCTTCGATGACTGCTTTAGTCTCCACAGAATCAAAGGCTTTCTTTAAATCAATGAATGTGAGACAGAGCGGCATCTTGTACTCCCTACAAACCTCAATGAGCTTGGTTACCATGTGGATATGGTCGATTGTGCTGAATCCTTTCCGGAAGCCAGCTTGCTCGCATGGTTGTCCTTCATCTAGTGTTCTGCCAATCCTGTTCAGGATGACTTGAGTGAACAGCTTGTATATGACGGACAACAGGCAGATGGGGCGATAGTTGACAATGTCATGAATGTCTCCCTTCTTGAACAGTAGAACTGTCTTGCTGGTTTTCCATTGGGAGGGCACTTTGCATTTGAACAGGTAGCGTTTGAAGAGCCGAGCTAGTGTATTAATGAGTACTGATGGCAGATTCTTCAGGTGTTTGGGTCTGACTTTTTCTGGGCCTGGTGCTGTTCCCTTCTTTACCAACAAAATGGCATGTCGGATTTCAGAAGGGAGAATGTTGGGAATGACATATCCATCCTGTGGAATTTGGTATGTGGGAAGGTGGACATGGCTATAAAAAGAGATCTGAGTAGAAGTCATGGATAATCTTCTCCATTGCCTTTCTGGAATATGTGATAGATCCATCAGGGCGTCGGAGGGCAGTCATCTTGGTCTTATAGTTGGCAAAGGACAGGTGGGCAGTGTGAATGCTTTTCCTGGCTTCTGCTGCATCTTCCAGTATTTCTGCTCTTCTGTCTTTGAGGTCTTCCTTTATCGCTTCTCTGCAGCGCTTTGCAAGCTTGGACATTAGCATTTGGTCGCCTGAGGCTCGCGCCTTGCCACATTGGCGAATGAGCCTCAGACTTTCTGAAGACAGGCGTCCTTTTGTGTCTTTCTCTCTCTCAGCATTCTTCGCACAATCATGGAGGTGCTGAACCAGTCAGTTGTATTCTTCATTGATGTCGTCAATGATGGTATCTTCCCATGTTGCTGCAATAGTGCCAAAGAGTTCCCAGTTGGTGGTTGTTCTGGGAGTTCTCTTCTTATACTTTGTAGCCTTTCTTCCCCGTTGAGGGCAGTAGAATTTTTGCACGAAGGAGACGGTGGTCTGATCCTGTTTGGAATTTAGGGACGGCAGCAACATCGGTCAGACAAAACCGTCGATTGAAGATAATGTGGTCAATTTAATTGTAGAACTGTCCACCAGGAGATTCCCATGTCCAACGTTTCGCTTCAGCCTTCTGGAACTGTGAGTTCCCATGAATGGTCTTGGTGGACAAGATGAACTCAGATAGTCTCTTACCCTGTTCGTTCCATTCTAGGCCATGGGTCCCGATGTGGAGTTCTTCAGCCTATCTTCTCGGTCCTATCTTGGCATTAAAATCACCTATTATAATCTTGTAGAAGGTGTGATCTTTTTTTATAGAAATCCTCCAGTTCCATGTAGAATTTCTCAATTTCATCTTCCTTGTATGTGGATGTTGGTGCATAGACAATGAAGATAGAAATTGCTGGCAGTGGGCCACATCTCTTCAAATGTAATTGTCCTATCCGGTTTGTTAGGCATTCAAATGAATCAATGTTGATGGCCATGTTCGTGTTGACAAAGGACACCAAGGCCACCGGCGCCTCTTTTCATCACATGTTCCAAGGAACAATTCTTCTCCGGTGTCAAATACAGTGTGATGCGACTGATGCCTCCCTTGTCTCAGTCAGACCAATGATGTCGTGACTTGATCTTTTTGCGCTTGCACCATCAGATCCTAGATATGTGCTTCTGATGCCAGCATACGTGTATTGAAAGTACAGACAGTCATTTTAGTCCTTCATTTTGGCAGCCTAGGTTGGCCGTGAAATTTTATCAGGCACTGCTTGTTCGCTTTCTGCTGCCGTATTAAGGGCTCTTTCGGGGTCAGGAAAATAAACATTTTTGTTACTGGTTTTGGCATATCGAACATGCATTGGACAGCTTGCCAGGCTCTGCTGTGTGGGCGCTATACTCTCATTACCTTGTGGGGCTCTCTCAGAGGGGTGGGTAAAATATTCATGGTAATTTGGAGGTAAATTGTGCGACGCGCCGTGTTGCATAACAGGGAAAGCTGGTATCTGCTCTGCCAAGTGTATCTGCATCTGTTTCTCATATTCATAATAATCTGTAAGATATGCTTTCCACAGTATTTTTGCTTTAAAATAAATATTTAGGTAAATAATATCAAATATATATTATATCTAACATTGTTGAAAATCATCTCTGTTTTTTAGTTATCACCTCAAGATTCAGTGAGGCTTCAGAGCATGTGGCCCTAACTCACAGTCCACTCTCCAGTTTGGGGAGGTGAATTCAGTTTTCAGCGCTCTGCACGGGACTCTACAAGGGGCTCCTAACCTCCTGCCCTACTTCTGCCCACAGCACTCCTGGAGTCCACAAGTCTGAGAAGAGCTGTGAGGACCTCAGGAGGATGTAGGCTTGGTTTCCCCCTTTCCAATAAAGTTGTTGATCAAATAAATAAATAAATACCACAAAATACAATCCATGATAATTCTTAGACAATATACATACACAATAATGCATATATTACTATGTATTACTATCACTGTCTATCACCTTCTTCCCGTTGTTCATTGATTTGCTCGAGTGGGCACCAGTAGCATCTCCATAAGTCCTGTTGCAAGCAAGTGTAGCTCAAGGGCATCTGCTTGCTCCAGGAACAGGAAGAGCCTCAAACCATTCTTCAGGTCATGGAATTGAGGTACATAATTGTTACTAATTTTTGGCAATATGGGTAGCTTTCTAGGCTCTGTCATGTAGGTGGTATACTCTCAGTAGGAGGCTCTCATCTCGAGCATTTACTGATGAAAATTATAGGGGAAAGATCAGGTTTTCACTTGGATGGAACTCTGAGAAACTATGGAGTCTGAATGTTGAGAATGACTGACCGCATGATGTGTGGGTTGTTATGTTATTAGAAATAATTTAAATGAAAGTCACTTGATCACTTGACTTCCCGTAGATCATCAATTTATTTTAAACAAATATAATCTGCCCCTCAAGGTGTTGCACGTGTGACTGCGGTGCCCAGCTGCAGGTGGTAGACAGGTTACAGGCTTGTCTACATCCAGGGCTCTTCCCTGTGGGCCCTGGATGGTTGATGGTCTGACATAGAAAAAGACTGGGCCCCCTAGGATGAACCCAGACCACGGCAGAGCCTGGCAAGTTACCCATGGTGTATATGCCAAAAGCAGTAACAATAATGGATCACATTCCCAATGAATGGAGAAGTTACTGGCACCCGCTCAAGCAAATTGATGAACAACGGGAAGACAAGTGACAAGTGAAAACAAATATAATAGACACATAGATCATAAATGACAAGTAATTACATGCCTTATTTACTACTATTTGGAGCTTCTCCTATATCATTTCGCTTCACCCTAATCTAGCATTTCTTGGAGTATGTTATTGGAAACAAATTTCTTCAGGGTTTGTTCAATTGAAAATGACTTTGAGAAGGTGCAGCTACATATACTCAGTCGCTTGCACACAACTAGAGCATTCCGCGGTTTCAGGCTTTAAATTTTTTCTTTCCAAACTTCATTACTATTTTCTGTTACTATCTTCAATCATTCATTTTTTACTGAATATAGGTCAGTTTTAATTCTTACCTTTTTTTCTATTTTTTTCCTATGCCTGACTAAATTTTTTTTTTCAAAAGTTGTACCAACTTGGTATCTAGCGCCCTTGCTGGATTTGTTAAGAGCAATAATGACTCACAAGCGAGTCTGGAACTCAGCTTGCCCCGGGCCCAGCTGACTATGGGGCCCCCAGGAGGGCAGATGGGTTTTGGGAGTGGGCCCACCACCTCTGGGGGTCCCGGAAGCAGCCAGATGAGACTCGCACATCACACTAGCCACCATTTTCGCTGTCCAGACGGCTGGGAAACTGCCTCACGACCAGATTAACAGAGCAAAACCAGTTCGAGCCCAGGTAGGCGGCTCTCAGAAACGGGAATAACTGGGAATTCGTCAGATGGAGTCAGGGGTCGGCCAGTCCCCCTCCATTTTGTCGAGCCTGGTGGCCCCTGCCCAGGAGCTGCCCTGGGGCCATCAGCCATAGCATGAAGACCCTCACAAGTGGCTGGGGAGGCTGGAACTCGGCTCGCCCGGGCCCAGCTGACTATGGGACCCCCAGGAGGGCAGATGGGTTTTGGGAGTGGGCCCATCACCTCTGGGGGTCCCGGAAGCAGCCGGATGAGACTCCGCCCATCACACTAGCCACCATTTTCGCTGTCTGGACGCTGGGAAACTGCCTCACGACCAGATTAACAGAGCAAAACCAGTTCGAGCCCAGGTCGCGACGCCGCAAGCGGCCACACAGTCCATTAAAATAGTGAAAACAGTAATGTCTTTTAATGCACTGCATTCCACGAAGAGCAGGAAAGTTTGGTGGGAGGGAGAGATAAAGAGGAGATAAATGACATACAGAACCCACCAAGTAGTTGAGGTGTGGGATGGGGAGGGGGGGTGGGGACATTGGTGATGGGAGATGGGTTTGGGTGGAGATTGGGTGTTGGAACACTATAGAACCAAAACTCTACATGAGCATCTTTCAATTGTATGTCTAAAATGGTGTAATAATATTTGGGGGGAAATAATAAAATAAAATTAAAAAATAAAATAAAAAAGAGCAATAATGACTAGAGATACCAAAAAGTCTCCTATAAACCTGCATTGGGCAATAGAGAGGGAATCACTATTTCTATTAGAATTTGGAATGTGACTATTCCCAACTGAGATACATACTTTAAGAGAAAAATGTGTATCAGGCCCCTCCCCAAATTTAGTGTGATGAAAAAATGTAATAAATATCATTAATAACCTTACATTGTTTACATAGTACATAGTAATGTGTTGGAAACATAGTTGTGTTGCAGGAAAGGTTTGATCTGATTAATGATTTGTTTTCTATTCCATTTGACAAATGCCAACCTTTATGTTTTACCACAAAATGTCATTAGTTGATTATATTACTACTGGTAGATAAAAAGACTCATTAGTTGTTTCTTTTTACTTTTTCTTCAATTGTCTAAAATTTCTATAAATGTGATCTTGATGGGGTACAGCAAGGCCTCAAACCGTTTCATAATGTTTTCACAAACACTACTGGAATACATAGTCACCCCAGACCCAAACATGTTGGGAGCTTGTAGTCATCAGCTGTTTCTTGACAGTGCTCTAGCTAAAATATAAAAGGGTTTTGAAAAAACTCAATGACATGATTGTCACATTAAATAGTAAAGAGTAAGCAAGTTCTGTTAAAGAATGGATAATTCACATACAGGAGCTTGACTGGGAGACTAGCCTCTACAGCATATATTTCCACCTACTGAAAAAAGAATCAACTGCCTTATTGTCTAGTTATCTGTGCATTAACAAGCTTTCCAGGGGTTTATGATGCCCACTGACCTCTGCTCACAATGAAATATCAAATCATTTCACTTGGAGAAAGAATATCAACTTTACTGAATTGTCTAAGTAGTTTTATGATTGTTTTACTAGAGATTTCCACCTCAAAGAGCTTGCTTTTAACATGACAACATAAATGTCATCATGGGAAGGAGAGGCCATGAAAATGGCAAAACCATGAGTGCTCCCATAGTAGTTATGAGCATATCATTCACTACGGCATGTGAGGACTGAAATTGTCACTGCAGCTGGACTCAATGGTGATTGAGAAATTCTAGAGATCTGGTAATAGGAATGTCTTGCTCATCAAATTCTTCCTCAGAATAGTGTAAGAATGAAGTTTTTAACATGAATGAATGTTTCTTGGTAAACTAGTGGCACTTAGATGTTTCCTGTAATTATTAGTCTCAAAATTCATAAAAATAAAGTTATCTATGTTCCCAATGCTTAATGTTCCTTATGAAAACGCAGTATAGTATATAAGTATAGTATACTAACTATACTTAGTAGGTATAGTTCAACTTTTTCTTACAAGTTTCTTGTTAGTAATGTCCACGGACTATAATCAGTAAAACATCTTTATTTCAGAACTTTGGGAATCTAAATGAATGACTCATTCAAAGTTTGAGAAATGCCGACATCGATGATGAAACAGTGATACAATATTCTTTGTATAAGTGCCCAAAATCTTGAGTAAAACCTGATTTCTTCGTCTTGAACAGTCTAGACAGATAAATTAGAAATTGTGAGAACCCAAGTAACCTTGTATTTTTCTAAATATGAATCAAAGTCAATAACCAAAGAAAACAAAACAAATGATTGGATGTTCACAATGGAATGGTAGATACCAGAGTGCTAAGGGGAAAGAAGTATAGCAAAATAGGTGGAGGGAAGGCAATCGTGTTTGCCAGAGGATGGATGGGATGGAGACTGTAGACCACTGGTGGTGATCACAACATAATATATCACTGTATCACTGTCTTCCCATGCATCATCGATTTGCTCTCGAGCGGGCACCAGTAATAATATAATATATACAGATGTTAAAATGTACAGTCCTCCGCTCTACCAGCTGAGCTATCGAAGGGAGTACCCACCCCTCTGAGAGAGCCCCACAAAGTAATGAGAATATAGTGCCCGCATGGCAGAGCCTGGCAAGCTGTCCGATGCGTGTTCGATTATGCCAAATCCAGTAAAAAAAATGTTTATTTTCCTGACCCGAAAGAGCCCTTAATATGGCAGCAGTAAGAAAGGCAAACAAGCAGTGCCTGATAAAATTTCAAGGCTGTCCTAGGCTGCCAAAACGAAGAAGGACTAAAATGACTGTCTGTACTTTCAATGCACGTACACTGGCAACGGAAGCATATATTGAGGATCTGATGCTGCAAGCAAGAAAGATCAAGTACGACATCATTGGTCTGACTGAGACGAGGAGGCGTCAGTCGCATCATGCTGTATTTGACACCGGAGAAGAATTGTTCCTTGGAACATGTGATGAAAGAGGCGTCGGTGGCGTTGGTGTCCTTGTCAACACGAACATGGCTGTCAACATTGATTCATTTGAATGCCTAACAAACCGAATAGGACGATTACACTTGAGGAGATGTGGCCCACTGCCAGCAATTTCTATCTTCATTGTCTATGCACCAACATCCATATACAAAGAAGATGAAATTGAGAAATTCTACATGGAACTGGAGGAGTTCTATAAAAAGATCACACCTTCTACAAGATCATAGTCGGTGATTTTAATGCCAAGATAGGACCGAGAAGATCGGCTGAAGAACTCCACATCGGGACCCATGGCCTAGAATGGAACGAACAAGGTGAGAGACTATCTGAGTTCATCATGTCCACCAAGACTATTCATGGGAACTCACAGTTTCAGAAAGCTGAAGTGAAACGTTGGACATGGGAATCTCCTGGCGGACAGTTCCACAATGAAATTGACCACATCATCTTCAATCGACGGTGTTGTCTGACCGATGTTGCTGTCGTCCCCAAATTCCACACAGGATCAGACCACTGTCTCCTTCGTGCAAAATTCTACTTCCCGCAACGGGAGAAAAGGCTGCAAAGTTTAAGAAGAGAACTCCCAGAACGACCACCAACTGGGAACTCTTTGGCACCATTGCGGCAACATGGGAAGATACCATCATTGATGACATCGATGAAGAATACAACCGACTGGTTCAGCACCTCCATGATTGTGCGAAGAATGCCGAGAGAGAGAAAAGACACAAAAGGATGCTTGTCTTCAGAAACTCTTGAGCTCATTCGCCAACGTGGCAAGGCGCGAGCCTCAGGAGACCTAATGCTAACGTCCAAGCTTGCTAAACAGTGCAGAGAAGCGATAAAAAGCAGACCTCAAAGACAGAAGAGCAGAAATACTGGAAGATGCAGCAGAAGCCGGGAAAAGTATTCGCACTGCCCGCCTGTCCTTCGCCAACTATAAGACCAAGATGACTGCCCTCCGACGCCCCTGATGGATCTATCACATCTTCCAGAAAGGCAATGGAGAAGATTATCCAGGACTTCTACTCAAATCTCTTTGATAGCCACATCCACCTGCCCACATACCAAATTCCACAGGATGGATATGTCATTCCCAACGTTCTCCCTTCTGAAATCCAACATGCCATCTCGTTGGTAAAGAAGGGAACAGCACCAGGCCCAGACAAAGTCAGACCCGAACATCTGAAGAATCTGCCGTCGGTACTCATCAATACACTAGCTCAGCTCTTCACACGCTACCTGTCCAAATGCAAGGTGCCCTCCCAATGGAAAACCAGCAGGACAGTTCTACTGTTCAAGAAGGGAGACATTCACGACATCAGCAACTATCGCCCCATCTGCCTGTTGTCTGTCATCTACAAGCTGTTTACACGAGTCATCCTGAACAGGATTAGCAGAACACTAGATGAAGGTCAACCATGCGAGCAAGCAGGTTTCCGGAAAGGATTCAGCACAATCGACCATATCCACACAGTAACCAAGCTCATTGAGGTTTGTAGGGAGTACAAGATGCCACTCTGTCTCATGTTCATTGATTTACAGAAAGCCTTTGATTCTGTGGAGACTGAAGCAGTCATCGGAGCCCTAGTCAAACAGGGTGTTCAAACCCAATACATCAAGATCCTTCGTGAGCTGTATTACGGATTCACCACCAGGATCTCACCATTCTACAAAGAAGTGATCATTGATGTCAAAAGAGGGGTTCGACAGGGTGATACCATTTGACCAAAACTCTTCAGTGCCACCCTCAAGAACATCATGAGACAATTAGAATGGGAAGGAATGGGAGTGAAGATAGATGGTCGGCAACTACACCACCTCCGCTTCGCTGATGACATTGTTCTAATAACACCAAACATTAGCCAAGCGGCACAAATGCTGGCTGACTTTGACCGAGAATGTGGAAAGGTAGGTCTACAGCTGAATCTGAAGAAAACTATGTTCATGAGAAATGAACTAGTTCCAGAGGCCCCATTCACTCTCAATGGAACAAACATCTCTGAATGCAGCAGTTATGTGTACCTAGGTCGAGAAGTCAACATGATGAACGACCTAAAACCTGAGCTGCACAGGAGGAAGAGAGAGGCATGGAATGCCTTCAAAGGCATCGAAGAAATAGCTAAAAGGACAAAGAACCTCCGGCTCCGGGCACATCTCTTCCGACTCCACCGTTCTCTCTGCATTAACATATGCCTCAGAGACCTGGGCCCTACTGAAAGCAGGATGAGAATGCTATTCGGGTCTCCCAGAGAGGCATCGAAAGAGCTATGCTTGGAATATCACGTCTCAGTCAAGTGAGAGAAGGAATCCGGAGTTCTGACCTCCGTCGCTATTCCAGAATCAGGGACGCTGTCTCGTTTGCCAAGGCATCGAAAATCAGATGGGCTGGACATGTAATGCGATTTGGAGACAACCGCTGGACTAGAGCCTTTACCGACTGGATCCCACGGGATGTCAAAAGATCACGTGGCCGCCCACCTACAAGATGGTCAGACTTCCTGGTAAGACCCTGAAGGAACAGTTTGAGGCTCTTCATATTCCTGAATCAACCAGATGCCATTGGGCTACATTGGCACGTGATAGGGTCCAATGGAAATGTTACTGGCGCCCGCTCGAGCAAATCGATGAATAACGGGATTCAAGTGATCAAGTGATCAAGTTAAAAATG